>JAPZIH010001210.1:0-51466 GCA_027410445.1 Discoglossus pictus
GGAAAGAGACACAAGGGAGGATGATGAGGGAGGGGGGGAGAGACACAGGGGAAGATGATGAGGGAGGGGGAAAAGAGACACAGGGGAGGATGATGAGGGAGGGGGGAAATAGACACAGGGGAGGATGATGATTGAGGGGGGAAGAGACACAGGGGAGGATGATGAGGGAGGTGGGAGGATGATGAGGGAAGGGGGGTGAGACACAGGGGAGGGTGATAAGTAAGGGGGAAAGAGACACAGGGGAGGATGATGAGGGAGGGGGGGAGAGACACAGGGGAAGATGATGAGGGAGGGGGAAAAGAGACACAGGGGAGGAAGATGAGGGAGGGGGGAAAGAGACACAGGGGAGGATGATGATGGAGGGGGGTAGAGACACAGGGGAGGATGATGAGGAAGGGAAGAAAGAGACACAGGGGAGGATGATGAGGGAGGGGGTGGGGTAAAGAGATACAGGGGAGGATGATGATGGAGGGGGATGTTAAGTTATTTATGCCCTTTATGGATTAAAACCAGACTCTACATCAACTATGTAATTTTCAGTGGGAGTTTTGACATGGATCCCCCTCCGGCATGCCACAGTCCAGGTGTTAGTCCCCTTAAAACAACTTTTCCATCACTATTGTGCCCAGAAAGAGTCCCCCGAAAATGTTATGTTCGCGACATCACTAATAAACATTACTGTAACAACTGATTGCCATTGACATAGTTTTGGGAGTATCTTTTTCTAATACAATGGGCATCCCTATGACACCAATCTTTTTCCCCTTGGAAAAAACATTTTCATTTTACCTGGCCTATGTAACACACCCTGACAAAATACCTAGCAAATAGTTACCAATCTATACATCATGGCCACCTTGCTCAACCCCCCCCCCCCCCTTCTCTATCCACCTGTGGTACTGCATACCTTATGGAATTAATACATTTATAAAAACTTTGGCCCATTACATGAACTCAAAAACCACTTTTCCTAACCATCAGATCTTAGCTCACCTGTACTATGACTAATTTTACAGTTTTCTTTTTCATTTTTTTCTGTTGTGTAATTTTGAATTTTGACTATTTGCACTGTTTTTGCAATATTGAAATGCTTCTGTGATTTTGAATGATGACTGTAATTTGAGGTAGGAACTGTTTTTGTATTTTAAAACACTTTGAATAAAAGTCCTATAGAAATGTAAATAATTAATAGTTCATCTATACCACCCTTCAGCCATTATATCTTACTAGCGAATTGCCCGTCAAAAAATGACGGCAATAGAATTGTAAGTCAAGGAATGGTGTTTGGCACACACATTATGTTTTGTGGTGGTCTGAGATCTCGGCGGTGATTGCAAGCCTCGCGCTGAAATAAGTAATAAATTAATAAATTCATATACTTGACCTATTTGTAAGTAATACATATAGGAAGCAATGTGCTGAAGAGCTGACAATCTGTTTTGATGTTCCTGCAGCATTCAATGTAGGTTTGCACTGTTGTGGAGCTGAGGTGTAAGTGTCAGCAATGTGTGAAGTGTGTAGTGTAAGTAGGCTGCGTGCGCGAGCGGAAGCCGTTAGTGCAGCTGGGTACTTCCGCATTCTGTAAGGTAGTGTTATAAAATGGCGGCAAATGTGTATGTGGTAGGCAGGTTTGTATGAAGAAGCATCCTTGCTTATGGTGTATGTTGTAGGCCGTAAAAGCCGTATTTGGTTTGTGGAATTGAATTTATCGGCTTTAGGGGTCTTATAGCCTCGTTTTCGTTTTTTTCGGCTGCCATTTTTTTTTTCGCTTAGCGGATTTTCGAGTGTGTAAACTTTGTAAATGTTCCAGAATTCGAGGTTTAAGCAGTGTTGCAGAGGTCCTGGGTGTCCCCCCTTGGTGTGGGTAATGTTTTTATTTTATTATTGTGTATATTTTTGTGTTTTGCAATGTTTGCCGCTTTGCGCGAGTTGTCTGTCAAGGTCGTTTTTTTGCAAGTCCGTAATGGACGTCCCGCTGCTCATATTTTTTTGAGTAAGTCCGTAGTTAGTCATTGCGTATTTATGTTTTTTTTTTAAGCCCCGATTGTGTGGTAATTTTTAACGTATTTTGAGGCCCCGTAGAGCCACCAACTCAGCAAATGCGGCCCCTCGCTTCGCGAGGTTCCCCATTTGTGGCCTGCAATGAGCCTGAGGCTCATGGCACCCGGCATGGGAGAGTCATGGGGGTTCGTAGGGATGAGCACCGCGAGGGCCACAGTTGCGGCGTTAGCAACAACCCGCATGCTGACAACTATATATGTGATTAAATGTTAGGTTGGGTTCTGTTTTTCTGAACCTGTTTGTTTTCAGATTGAGGGATCTAACATCTGAGCAATCTGATTGGTCTAAATGATTCATAATTGATATAGAGCAGGCTAGTAACTGTAAATCCATTCTGATTGGCTGAAATAAGATTGACATTTATTTCAACCAACCAGAACACTGAAAATCCTTTTTAAACCGCAATAATAGGGGCAACTGCCATTTGTGGTTGGGGATTTCCTCCTAGGAGGAGCTCTGTTATATTAGTTAATTTGTTTTTAGAGTGCCAGGATTTTTTATGAATAGACCTTTCCTGGCCCAGAACCACTTCAACCAAGTTGGTTAGCCTGCCTAGTCCAGGGCAGAAGGGTGTCGATGATCATCGCTGGCTGCTCATGAGGCCTAGGTAAGTATTAATCATTTATTTTATTTTACAGGTTCAATTTCTTGTAATTTTGTAATTTTTATTTTACGTTGTGTTGTACCTTCATGGCAGGGGGTTCATTATTTAAATGGCAAGGGTTAACTATTTAGGGGCTTTAATGGAACCCTTCAGTATTGGGGTTAATTTTTGGTGCCAGGGTGGGTCCATTGGTAAAGGTTAAATAATATGTGCAAAGGGGGTCCTTATTGCATGGGGTTTACATTTTAGTTGTCATGGGGGTCTCATTGGATATTCGGGTAGGGGAATAGGGTTTGACCAGGGAACGTTTCGATTGCAGAGTGAGTGGGGAAGGGGATCCCCAGGAATTCCCTCCACCAAGTGTGTAAATGGAGGGAATCCTCAGAGTTTATTAATTTACAGCCTTTCCAGCAAAACCTGAGTCTTGTAATTTACTGCAAAGGCTTAGGTTTATGAGATGTGGCTGTGCTCAGTAATATTACTTTTGTGGAGCTTTGAATAGGTGTGTTGGGTACAGTAAAAAAAAGCTAATTGTGTTGTTGGAATAGAATAGGGCTATATATCAGTATTATCAGCAATTGTTTTGTTCTGGGTGAGTAACAATGACTTATGTTTAGGACATTTTTGTCTTTGTTTACCGTTGTTTATTTTAATAGTGTTCAGTTGCACTGTTTATTTGCACAATTCTTTAAATCCAGCTATAGATGAACTGTACACTTTAATGCATATTTAAAACATTGTTATATTATGTCTCTGTTCTTTATATTGTAAAATGTGTAGTACCTTCTATAGGTGTTGACGTTTCTATTGTTTCCAAATGGTAATTTGTATGTGTTAAAGTCATTATTATGGGGCAACCAAATGCTTCCCTAGGTAGTGGGATTTTAAATTGCCATGGTGGTGGAATTTAAATCACTGGATGTTGAGGTGTTCTATTACAGACACCTGTAGGATTGATTATAATGTAACTCTAATGACAGAGGTAGGAAGGCTAAAAGGTATTACAAGCTGGTAAAAATTTAGTTAGAACATAAACTTCAGTATGTGTAGAAAATGTCTCCAGATAATATAATAAAAGTGTGATGTCAACAAAGTTAATATTATTAAATTTAAAAAAATCAGCTCACAACAGCTCTCAACAGGATTCAGACCAGCATGAGGATAGAATCACAACAGAAAAGTTACCAGAGGACCAGAGGCAATAGAATAGTCATATAGTCCTGGAGTCAGACAGGCAATGGAAAAAGAGTGGACCAAGAACTAGTTGGGGGTCACAAAGTCAAAAATCTGTAATATGTATGCCAAATGCATGGGAAGGGAGGCATAAAGTAGTGTACATTTCAAGACACCATAAATATGATCAACATGATTCATTGATTTTCCATCTGTATTTTCACCACAAAAACACATGATCACAGCCACAACCTCACCAAATATAATATGGTTCTGAGTCAGAGACTGCCATTCCTCTTGAATCAAAAAACACTTTTGTGGAACTTTCCAAAACACAAGTGTTTTTTTCCTTTTTTACTGAATCATTTAATTATTTTTTTATCCGTTAAGATCCCACAATACTAAACAGGACACATTGTGTAGACTGTTAGGATATATTACTGAATTACCATCTTCTTGTTTGTGTTTTCTAATCTGTGGTACAATTCCTTTAGTGCCTTTTTTAAATAGCATATTTCTGATATCCCTGAGAATATATGAAGACCATTAAAAAAACGTATTGAGGAAGATTATGAAATAAAAAAATATGCATACATTATACTGTGCTAGAATTATGTCTGTAAAAGCATTTTGTTGTATTTTTACTAGAGCCCATTTCGTTATTCACTTGTTTATATTTCCTACTAGACAGGGCTTTTGTGTTAGATTAACCAACATTGTATTTTATGACCATTCTGTTTGTGGTAAACAGATTTTAGAAAAAGGACAATTTCCATTTATGTTATTTGCTGTAGAACTGATTGCCTTACTGAACTATTTAGACTTCAAGGGTTTCCAATAATTGAGTCATATAGAGAATTTAAATTCATACTAGAATGACTTTCTACTCAAGTATAGGCAATATCTTTGAGATTACCATGTGTATACTACTCTTAAAAACAACTGCAAAATATCACTCCAGAAAGAGTCCTGGAGGCAGATGTTAAAATCAAGGACCCCATGAAAATGTTTCCTTGAGAGATTTTCTAACAGCAAATTCAACTTAAACTTAAATTTCTTTCTAAAAACTACACATAGAGACTATTAGCAATTATCGCTCTGATATTGAAGCACGCTCTATACTCATACTAAGTGATATATTTATGCATAGACCTAGGAAGACATATTTTATGGGCAACAAGCAAGAACTGAGCCTTTTCCATGTTTGAGTAGGAAATGGTAACTCAAATATGTGTGGAGTGAGTGTACATCTGTACTGTTCCTAAGACAACATAAAACACTCTCGGCATGACACAGGCTCCCTCCCTTCTCACTTCCCTCCAGTTTAATCATTCTATGATACTTTCCTAGGGGAATAGTGGGTGGAATATGGGTGATGTGGGAAAAGAAGGGAAGGGAAGATGAATAATTGAAGAGCAAAGAGCAGAAAGCTGAGAGGGGAGGTTGAAAGTGAGATGGAGAAAAGTGAATACAAGAAAAAAACAATAAAAAACAATTAGTAGAAGTGTCAACTGCAAGAGTTAATAAATATAAAAGTTAAGTGTTGTGTTCCAACAATTCATGACAGAAAAATAATACTAGTCATTTGTAATTACAGTGTTGTATCTAACTGCTGCCCATTGCATCCTCCACAGTTATTAAAGGAGGGGGGGGGGGTCAAAACTTTCATGGATCAAAGCTTTCCTGGGAGAGACTCTCTGCTCCATAGCACTTTGGTTATGCATGATCAAATTTAATTTCGGTATTTTGTGTGCCCCCTATTTATATAATCTGGTAGGGATTTATCCCCCCACCCACCCCCTAGTTCCTATGCCCCTACTCATAATTTCTTAATGATCTTTTTTGGAAATGCAAATCTTTCTGTTATAATAAACATTAATGACCACCAGACTCTATAAAATTATCATGTCCAAAGACAGTACACTAGATGTTTTTCAATCAATGTATCTTTTCTACTTTTATAATGATATACTGGGAATTGGTGAATTTAAATGCACTGTAATGGGACATTTCACATAAGGCAACTGTCACGATCTGCTTCTTCTAGGGGGCTTGATATGAACCTAGTTCAAACCTACCCTAGCAGAATCATGTAGTTCCTGTTCTCTGTGGCACAAAAGATGGCTTTTGAAGAGGGCAAGGCCCAAAAGGTACAAGCAGAGAATACTGCATACAGGTTACTTAGTGGCCCATGGCAAGACCACTCCCCAAGTCAGGATACAACACACAGAAATAGTCTCACACCTTGTTTGTGTGAAAACTATCTCTCAACTTTGAATGATCAAAACAACATATTTATACTCTCCAATACCACACCCTTGTATACATTTGTGTATGTGTGATGTCAGACCATCTGGCATGCAACCTTGGGCTATCAAAACTCTTGAGATCAAATTCACCAGATATCTAGTGAACAAACCTTTATGTTAAACTCAATAGTTTGCTTAGGACTACTTGAAGTACATGCAATTGTCTTGACCCAAGGTCTGTATGTGTGAGTGTGCAAAAATCTGCAGCTAACTTCTATGCAGAGCATTTCTACCAATTCCACATATGTTCTATATAACATTTTCCCTCTTATAATATATTATAACTAGGCTACTTAATAACCATGTACAGGCAACATATAACCACACAATAACACATGATCCCAATGTAACAATGTCATGCTCCCTTGGACATATTCCTAAATTGCTGACAATATAAGTCCTTAAACAATTAAATCATGACAACAACCACCCGTTCTTATACTGTTGTCAAGAATCCTGCAGAAGAAATGTACTAACCATCCTAGTGAATCATAGAGTGCCAAAAGCACTGCCTGGTTTCAACCCAATAAATGACATAATGATTTCAATTCAAATTCAAGGCAAGCCATGTAACATCACAGTGATCCTAGTCTATGCTCCAACCATGGATGCTGAAGAGGCTGAAGTTGTCCAGTTCAACGTAGACATTCAACACTTCATAGATATAACACCAAGAAAGGATGCTACTATCGTCATAGGAGATTGGAATGCTAAATTAGGGTACCAAAAGACACCTGGAATAACTGGCAAATTTGGCCTTGGAGTATAAAATGAAACAGGTTAGAAATTAGTAGAATTTTGTCAAGATAATTCACCCTCTGAGACTACTCTACACATGGACATCACCAGATTTAGTGGGCTTGTTTCACTGTGTGTCTTTTAATGTGTGTGGTTTTTCATTTCCATACATATTAGTGTATAATGCATCTGCAAGTGAAATATATCTCACAAGCTCATGTTCATTGCTTCAATTAACTAATATATCTATCCACACTTCTAGTTCCCTTCTTCATGTGCCTTTAATATTTCCCATCATTACAGTCTTCTCTAGGGAACACTGTCTTCGCATGATATGGTCAAAATATTTGAGCTTTAACCTAATCTTGCATTACAAGAAAGCTGTTTTCTCCAGAACCATGGTTCAAAGGTGTCAGTTCTATGGCGCTCAACCTTCTTTATGGTCTACCATTTCTACTGGGACCTTTGTTGATCTTATAATATCTTTACTTTTAATAGCTTGTCTAGACTTGCCATAGCTTTCCTTCCCAAAAGCAAACTTGTTTTAAGTTTATGGCTATAGTAGCCATCTGCAGAGATCATGGAGCCCAGGAAAATAATTCTGTCACTAACTCCACTTCTTACCCTTCTATTTGGCACGAAGTGAGATTGCTGTTTGTTAAAATCTTTGTCTTTTTAACATTGAGCATACATAGTTTACTATTGTCCATGTAGTTTAATGTCTTATAAATTAACAAATGTTAATGAAAGTAAATAAGTATTGTGATGACATGGGGTAGGGACTATTACTGCCCAGGGCACCTTCTATAGACTTCAGGTTAACTAATCCTTGGAAATCTCTGCACCAGAATCCTGATACTGTATTTGGCTTCTGTATCAGTCAGGGTCTCTCCATCAAGAATCAGAACTTCCAGGAGTCTCAGTAAACTTTCTGTGGTAGTGACCAGGACAAGTTACTCAAAGCCACCAGGATCAAAATAAGAGAGTATACAAGTGTTATATGTCTCAGCAGGCAACTGCTTTATTTTTGAAAACTCAGCAATATTTAGAGCAGTTAGATACAGAGGGGGTATATACAACATCGAGTGGCAGACAAACACAGGAGATTGACTCTAATGGTCTGGCATCCTGTGAACAAAAGACACATCAGAGATGTAATTAGCTTATCTGGCAATCAATGGGATAAAGTAGATTACAATACAATGGAGTTTCTGGAGACAAGCCGTCTGTCCTTTAAAGATCCAGGAACTAGAAAAAGGGTCCATGACAAGTATTAAAAGTCTTATAGTCTTTTTATTATTCAACTTGTTTGTGTGTATCTGTTGTTTTAAGCATAACAATTTACCTTTAATCACTACTTTGCACATCTTTTTACATATGCTTTTAAAACCATATATACATACGACAATAAAATTTGAAGGCTGGCAATGCTGTTTTCCACAGAATGCAAGGCTTTCCCCCCCTCTACTTTAAAGGCCTTGCGATGAGCACAGGCCTCGGCAAACCCGCAACTTGCAGGCATTGCAACAAGCACGTTTGGCGCTCATCGCAAGCCCCACAATGAGCGCCTTTGGTGCTTGTTGCAGGACGCTCCCCCACTCTACTTTACGGGCCTCGAAATGAGCAGTCGCAGCATGCAATGAGTGCATGCATAAGCCAGTAACTTTGTGAGCCGTGTGTCTCTTTGCCCCCCCTCTCCCTCCCCTGTGTCTTTTTACCCCCACTCCCTCCTGTGGTAACTTGTCTTCCTTGCATGGTAATTTATTCAGGACCTCCTTAAACAGGTCTAGGTAGAAGGGCTAAGAATCTTTACTCTCCTCCCACAATTGCTAAAGGAAGTGATGCATGGACAGGATGTGATGTAAATCACATCATCTCAACTAAGGGTATATAACAAAAGGCCAGGCAGGAAATCGTTCTGTTGCTTCCTCTTCTTCCTTGGTGGATGTGATGTCGAACTTGCAGCAGTGAGCCATTACTAGATGTGAAGGCCTAACCGTGGGTGATATCAAGCGTGTGGGGAAGGGGATTACTATATAGATAGATAGATTTAAAAAGGGTTGTTGCTCCGTGGGTCTGGGCTGTGTGTTTGTGATACATTTATAGTATTGTGTTGTTGCCTTTTAATAAATACCTTTTAATGTAGACGAACCTTGTGTAATATATATATATATATATTACTTTGGTGATACACCACATTTGGCGACCACGAATTTTAGACTTCTACAAAGGTTATTTATGAGGTAATATCACATTAATAGATAGTCAGATTTTTTTTTTTTTTTTTTTAAGGGGAGAGAAAAAAAAAAAGTACTTTGTCTAATTATCCTCTGCATGGGAAATCAAGTGCTGATTGTGTGTGGATCCTAGTTCGGGCCTCCATTTTAATATACAAGCTTGGGCATCAGGCCACAATTTTGAATATATTAGTTTTGTTGTGTATTTCAAATACCTGAATTTGTTGTGTTTTGACTACCATAGTTCAGGCCTAGTAGTTTTTCAGGCCTTCATTTTTATTTTATTGTAATACCAGCATAGGCCTCAATTATTATTTTTAATCCTTTATATCGTACTAGCTTATTTTGCTACATAAAACAAGATATCATACAGGTTTTTTTTGTGGGTTTCAAATATCTGAGTTGAGTTTTGTTGTGCTTTGACTATCAGAGTACAGGCCTAGCCCTGCATTTGAATACACTATAGTAGGCTTCCATGCGGCTTCTTTTTGTATTTGAATGCTGATTTGATTCCTTTGTATCCTAGTTCGGGCCTCCATTTTAATATACAAGCTTGGGCATCAGGCCACAATTTTGAATATATTAGTTTTGTTGTGTATTTCAAATACCTGAATTTGTTGTGTTTTGACTACCATAGTTCAGGCCTAGTAGTTTTTCAGGCCTTCATTTTTATTTTATTGTAATACCAGCATAGGCCTCAATTATTATTTTTAATCCTTTATATCGTACTAGCTTATTTTGCTACATAAAACAAGATATCATACAGGTTTTTTTTGTGGGTTTCAAATATCTGAGTTGAGTTTTGTTGTGCTTTGACTATCAGAGTACAGGCCTAGCCCTGCATTTGAATACACTATAGTAGGCTTCCATGCGGCTTCTTTTTGTATTTGAATGCTGATTTGATTCCTTTGTATCCTAGTTCGGGCCTCCATTTTAATATACAAGCTTGGGCATCAGGCCACAATTTTGAATATATTAGTTTTGTTGTGTATTTCAAATACCTGAATTTGTTGTGTTTTGACTACCATAGTTCAGGCCTAGTAGTTTTTCAGGCCTTCATTTTTATTTTATTGTAATACCAGCATAGGCCTCAATTATTATTTTTAATCCTTTATATCGTACTAGCTTATTTTGCTACATAAAACAAGATATCATACAGGTTTTTTTTGTGGGTTTCAAATATCTGAGTTGAGTTTTGTTGTGCTTTGACTATCAGAGTACAGGCCTAGCCCTGCATTTGAATACACTATAGTAGGCTTCCATGCGGCTTCTTTTTGTATTTGAATGCTGATTTGATTCCTTTGTATCCTAGTTCGGGCCTCCATTTTAATATACAAGCTTGGGCATCAGGCCACAATTTTGAATATATTAGTTTTGTTGTGTATTTCAAATACCTGAATTTGTTGTGTTTTGACTACCATAGTTCAGGCCTAGTAGTTTTTCAGGCCTTCATTTTTATTTTATTGTAATACCAGCATAGGCCTCAATTATTATTTTTAATCCTTTATATCGTACTAGCTTATTTTGCTACATAAAACAAGATATCATACAGGTTGTTTTTGTGGGTTTCAAATATCTCAGTTGAGTTTTGTTGTGCTTGGACTATCAGAGTACAGGCCTAGCCCTGCATTTGAATACACTATAGTAGGCTTCCATGCGGCTTCGTTTTGTATTTGAATGCTGATTTGATTCCTTTGTATCCTAGTTCGGGCCTCCATTTTAATATACAAGCTTGGGCATCAGGCCTCAATTTTGAATATATTAGTTTTGTTGTGTGTTTCAAATACCTGAATTTGTTGTGTTTTGACTACCATAGTTCAGGCCTAGTAGTTTTTCAGGCCTTCATTTTTATTTTATTGTAATAGACTACCAGCATAGGCCTCAATTATTATTTTTAATCCTTTATATCGTACTAGCTTATTTTGCTACATAAAACAAATATATCATACAGGTTGTTTTTGTGGGTTTCAAATATCTGAGTTGAGTTTTGTTGTGCTTTGACTATCAGAGTAAAGGCCTAGCCCTGCATTTGAATACACTATAGTAGGCTTCCATGCGGCTTCGTTTTGTATTTGAATGCTGATTTGATTCCTTTGTATCCTAGTTCGGGCCTCCATTTTAATATACAAGCTTGGGCATCAGGCCACAATTTTGAATATATTAGTTTTGTTGTGTGTTTCAAATACCTGAGTTTGTTGTGTATATTTTAATAGGCACTACTGGTGTTGAAGTTAATTAGCAAGTATTACCTTCACCATAATAAGATAAGTATGATTTGCATTGTGGGTACTAGTCTATTTTTCTACATATTACACCTGGCCTACTGAATAGTCATCAACTATTGTTGGCTACTCAGAAGCGTGCTACTTTAGTCGCAAATTGATTTGGATTCTTACTTGGGTGAGTAAAAGAGTAGGAATGTCTTTTCAAGGGGCCAAATACTTTCCCACAGAAGTGCGTGAGTACTTTAGGAAACATATTCAAAAACATGATGGTCCATATGAGCTTCCAGAGCCAGCAAACCCAGACAGTGAAAAAGAGGAGAGATTAATGGATGTTCTAACACAAATTGTAAATAACAAAAAGTATAGAACAAAGAAAAGAAAAAGTTTGGTCACACAAGCTGTTGTAGCCACAATAGGAGGCCTAATAGACTTAGTTGTAGAATTACGGCAGCATAATTTGGAAACAAATAAAATGGAGGAAGCAATGAACAAAAGGGATTGTTTAAAAATTGCAGCTTTGAGAACAACTACAATTGTTGGGGAACTAGAAAGGGAGTTAAGGGAAATAGAAGAGCAGAGGGATGCTTATGGAGTAAAAATAACAGAACTTCAAATCATAATAATGGACTATAAAAATAAAACAAAGTAGTCTCTCCCCTCCCCTGCTTTACGGGCCTTGCGATGAGCACCTTTGGCGCTCATTGTGAGCCCCGCAAGCAGCGCCTTTGGCGTTCATTGCAGCCCCAATTAAACACATAACTTTTACTCATTGCGCATGTGCAACCAGTAACTTTTAACATAGAGTTACCAACAATTACGACAACTATATATGTGATATGCACTATATATATATATATAAATATATATATATATATATATATATATAGTAGTGATTGCAATGAGCACCAAAGGCATTTAGCGCAGGGCTCACAATGAGCACCGAGGGTGCTCAGAGAACCAAAAGAACACCATGGGAGACGATCGCAAGGAAAGCAAAAGTCGTTCAGCGCGGGGCTGACAATGCTGTGACTAAGAGTCATTTGGAGTACAACAATCCATTAACAATTAAATAAGTATCGCAAATACAATACAGCAAACTTTGTCATTTGTGTACTGGATTTCTTTATGAATAAAAAGATTTTATTTTGATAAATTATCGTATTAGCTTTCAGTATTCATAGGGGTCTATATGACTCAAGTACTCAGCTTCTCTGTGAACATTGTAGTTCATGAACAAAACCGCACCCATAGGGTGACTCCTCATTCCACCTCACGTAATACAGACAGGAAGATCCAGTTCCTGTCTTCTACGGAAAACACTTATAAAATATATATATATTTAAGAGGTGTTACAGATTTATGGTTACAAAATGTGCATTAATTAGAACACAATACTTAATACAAATACATTAATAATACATGATAATACTATGGAAACAACATCTCTTAACTTAGCAGAAAGGCATTCTAAAGCTACCAATTATGTCTATGTGTGTGTATGAGAGTAAGATACTTTTTCAGGCCTTCACAGTGTAGTGAAGAGAGCTGTAGATGGAAAAAGTGAGAAGCAACGCCTTATATCCTATCATCTGAATCTCACCCCCATACTATGTCCTTAGTTCTTACTGGTCAGTTAGGTCACATGTCCTTCACAAAGTCCCCTCACTGGTCAGCTGTCCACACAAAGGATTCCTTCGGCCACATGTAAGACTAGACATATCCGGTTCTCAAAGTTACACACACCCATGCGTTCAAGAATACCTTATATGGTCTTCTGCTAATTCTCTGGATTAAAAAGGGCTAGTGAAATCCAGCGCCATCATGTGGTCATTCGGCAAATCCATCAACTACTCAGACATGTACTCTACAAGTGAGTGAGAAAAAGATCGAAAATATAGATAGCCTTTCAGCCTTATATTAAAGCTGGTAATTATTCCCTACTTATGACGCTAGGTGTGTGTTACATCATCCCTCCCCTTGTAAAGGTTTTTGTAATGACATCATTAATTACATCGTCTATGATATTAGGTGACATCATACGTGATGGAGCAACTAGAAGCTGGAAGAACTTGGGAAATTGGGTAATTAAGGTATCATAACATGACTCTTTCCTTGTGCAAAGATTTTCTAATTACATCTTTCACAACATCATCTATGACATTAGGTGACATCATTTATGAGATTACATATCATATAAATAATGACATCAGTTATGACATCAACCATGACATCACACATATAATATGACAATTGATGTTACTGATGATGTCACACAAGACTCCCTATGATGTCACTTAATGGTAACACTATTTTTTTTTTTATAAGATAGTTTTGATCTTTTAGAACTTCTCTAGTACTAGGTGCAACCCACATGAAAGTTTAGAGTATTGGTGCAGCAAATGCCCAGGCCAGGCAGATGATCAAATAAATCCATTAGTATGTGATTATTTCCTACAGAAGGGTAAAATAATACAAGAATCAAGGTACAGAAATATACATTTCTATTTTTGGACTTTACTTCAAAAATATTGTTTTGATCCTAAATTAATTTTTCACAACAGTTGATGGAATGTTTTCAAATAACCTTGCAATTAATTTTAAGATGTTGACACTACATTACTAAAGTACGAGCAATTTCTTTTGTTTTTTCAGCTATGTTACTTTACTGCTATTACATTTTTAGATTTATGTCTTGATTAAATACATATTTAGGGCCTCATTAAATTCCAGCCTCGTAAATTAGAGGCTTCTACTTAAGCCCTACGTACTGCAAAGTTTTTCTAACACAATGCTATTAAATTAGCCTTGCTGCGAGCAACGTATGAGCTATGCAGCAGGGCCGTACGTATCTACACTGCGTAAATGTACATGAGGAGTGACAGCCTGCGAGATGATATCGCAGGCTCCCACTCCTCATCAAGTGCTGCGGGGGTCCTAAAAGGGACCTCCGCGGCAGTCCCCCACATAAGCCCTGCCGTGGGGGGTACTCCAAAATCCCCCCCGGCACCTAAAATTAACCCCCCCTCAATGCGGGGGTCCCTGTCAGGACCCCCGAAGTGTCCTCACATGAACACCTTGCTGCAGGGGTCCATAGGAACCCCCGCAGCCCCCACACATTAACCCCTTGCAGCGGGGGTCCCCGATCGGCACCGATCAGGCCCCCGCTGCATTTCAAACTTTTAAATTCCCCGCCGCGGCTCATTAAAGGGCCCGCGGCACACTATTACCCAATCCCGGCCGCGGCACCTAAAATTAACCTCCCTCTATGCTGGGGGTCCCCATCGGGACCCCCGAAGTGTCCCCACATAAACCCATTGCAGGGGGGGGCCCGATCTGCATCGATCGGGCCCCCCGCTGCATTTAAAACTTTTAAATTCCCCGCCGCGGCTCCTTAAAGGGCCCGCGGCACACTATTACCCAATCCCGGCCGTGGCACCTAAAATTAACCCCCCTCTATGCTCGGGGTCCCCATCGGGACCCCCGAAGTGTCCCCACATTAACCCCCTGCAGCGGGGGGCCCCGATCGGCACCGATCGTGACCCTGCTGCAATTCAATTTTACATTTCCCGCCTCGCGGGTCCTCAAAGGACCGTAAAGGTCCTGAAAGGACTCGCACTAAAAATATTAACCCCAGGCAACTATAATTACCCCATTAACTCATGGTGGTTAATCCAGACCACCATAAGTCCTAAATTAACCCATTAACTCATGGTGGTCAATCCAGACCACCATAAGGCCTAAATTAACCCATTAACTCATGGTGGTCAATCCAGACCACCATAAGGCCTAAATTAACCCATTAACTCATGGTGGTCAATCCAGACCACCATAAGGCCTAAATTAACCCATTAACTCATGGTGGTCAATCCAGACCACCATAAGGCCTAAATTAACCCATTAACTCATGGTGGTCAATACAGACCACCATAAGGCTCTATTTAACCCCATCAGTCCCATAAGGGTATATTATTACCATTATTGGCCTGTTACAACCCAACATTAACCACATAAGTGCCATGATGGTCCTCAAGGACCATCATGACACTAACTACAAACACTACACTATAACCCCCAATAAACCATTTAATCTAAACTAACCCCCCTCTACACTAATCGATTAACACTTACACTACCTACCCCCTAATAAACCTCCCCAACACTCTAATTACAAAAAACAAAAAACCTACCTTACAGAAAACAAAAAACCTACAGTACAGAAACCAAAAAAACCTACAGTACAGAAAAAAAAATACATTACAACCCCATCCCCCACTACAGAAAACAAAAAAATACATTACAACCCCACCCCCCACTACAGAAAATAACAAAATTACACACCTGAAAAGGAAAGACAGATAAACACAATACAATACATACATATAATACATTACATACATTACATACAATACATGACATTACATACATTACATATAATATATTAAATATAATGTATTACATATAATATATTAAATATAATATATTAAATATAATATATTACATATAATATATTACATACAATACATGCCATTACATAAATTACATATAATATATTAAATATAATATATTACATATAATATATTACATATAATATATTAAATATAATATATTAAATATAATATATTACATATAATATATTACATACAATACATGCCATTACATAAATTACATATAATATATTAAATATAATATATTACATATAATATATTACATATAATATATTAAATATAATATATTAAATATAATATATTACATATAATATATTACATACAATACATGACATTACATACATTACATATAATATATTAAATATAATATATTACATATAATATATTACATATAGTCCAAATCAAATACCCCCTATATCTATCTAACATACAATCTATTTAATTAAAAAAAAATCCTAACTATATCAAATACATCCCCCTATCTATCTAATATACGATAAATCCTAACTACATACACAGACCCTTATTCTAAAATAAAATAAAATAATTACAGTCCTAACTACACAGACCCTAATTCTAAGCTAAAATAAATAAATTAAGACCACTTACCTTTAAGATGTTGCTTCAGATCACTAACCTATGGGTCAAACAAAAAAAAAAAAATTAGTACAAAACATTAACATCCAATAAATAAACATTCTATACATTCTAAATAATATACTCACCTTTAAAGCATGTCCCATCACTGTTTAGCTCTTCCGGGGCGGCCCTGTTAAAAAAAAACACAATACATGAATACATTAATACAATATATCAACAATAAATAAAATACACATATAAACATCTAAATATACATTTAACTTACCTCCCCGCGATGTCCCCGGCCTTCTCTCCTTCAGCCCCGCCTGGGCCGCGGAACCATCCGCGCTCTAAAAAAAAAAAAAACTAACGGAGGGTTGCACTGGCAGACCTCCTTGACGCTAATGAGCCTCCCGGAGTCGTTTCCGGGAGGAAATTGGCATTGGCGGCTTGTGATTGGCTGAAAAAGCTGTCAGCCAATCAAAAGTCGTCAATGTAGGAGCCAATCACGATGTGCATATGTCTTCTACCAATCACTCCGTGGGGGTGTATCCCATAATGATTGGCTGAAGGCATCTGAGCCTTGTGATTGGTTCCCAGAAAGATAGACAAGTGTTTTAGCCAATCAGGGTGGGATATTGGGGTGTATCCCATCCTGATTGGCTCACACATTGACGACTTTTGATTGGCTGAAATTGATAGACAGCTTTTTCAGCCAATCACAAGCCGTCAATGCCAATTTCCTCCCGGAAACAACTCCGGGAGGCTCATTAGCGTCGGGGAGGTCTGCCAGTGCAAACCTCCGTTAGTTTTTCTTTTTTTTTTTTTTTTTAGAGCGCGGATGGTTCCGCGGCCCTGCTGGGGCTGAAGGAGAGAAGGCCGGGGACATCGCTGGGAGGTAAGTTAAATGTATATTTAGATGTTTATATGTGTATTTTATTTATTGTTGATATATTGTATTAATTTATTCATGTATTGTGTTTTTTTTAACAGGGCCGCGCCGGAAGAGCTAAACAATGACGGGACATGCTGTAAAGGTGAGTATATTATTTAGAATGTATAGAATGTTTATTTATTGGATGTTAATATTTTGTACTAATTATTTTTTTTTGTTTGACCCATAGGTTAGTGATCTGAAGCAACATCTTAAAGGTAAGTGGTCTTAATTTATTTATTTTAGCTTAGAATTAGGGTCTGTGTAGTTAGGACTGTAATTATTTTATTTTATTTTAGAATAAGGGTCTGTGTATGTAGTTAGGATTTATCGTATATTAGATAGATAGGGGGATGTATTTGATATAGTTAGGATTTTTTTTAATTAAATAGATTGTATGTTAGATAGATAGGGGGTATTTGATTTGGACTATATGTAATATATTATATGTAATATATTATATTTAATATATTATATGTAATGTATGTAATGTCATGTATTGTATGTAATATATTATATTTAATATATTATAGCTAATATATTATATGTAATATATTATATGTAATATATTATATTTAATATATTATATTTAATATATTATATGTAATATATTATATCTAATATATTATATTTAATATATTATATGTAATGTATGTAATGTCATGTATTGTATGTAATGTATGTAATGTATTATATGTATGTATTGTATTGTGTTTATCTGTCTTTCCTTTTCAGGTGTGTAATTTTTTTATTTTCTGTAGTGGGGGGTGGGGTTGTAATGTATTTTTTTGTTTTCTGTAGTGGGGGGTGGGGTTGTAATGTATTTTTTTTTCTGTACTGTAGGTTTTTTGGGTTTCTGTACTGTAGGTTTTTTTTGTTTTCTGTAAGGTAGGTTTTTTGTTTTTTTGTAATTAGAGTGTTGGGGAGGTTTATTAGGGGGTAGGTAGTGTAGGTAGGTAGTGTAAGTGTTAATAGATTAGTGTAGAGGGGGGTTAGTTTATATTAAATGGTTTATTGGGGGTTATAGTGTAGTGTTTGTAGTTAGTGTCAAGATGGTCCTTGAGGACCATCATGGCACTTATGTGGTTAATGTTGGGTTGTAACAGGCCCATAATGGTAATAATATACCCTTATGGGACTGACTGGGGTTAAATAGAGCCTTATGGTGGTCTGTATTGACCACCATGAGTTAATGGGTTAATTTAGGCCTTATGGTGGTCTGTATTGACCACCATGAGTTAATGGGTTAATTTAGGCCTTATGGTGGTCTGTATTGGCCACCATGAGTTAATGGGTTAATTTAGGCCTTATGGTGGTCTGGATTGACCACCATGAGTTAATGGGTTAATTTAGGCCTTATGGTGGTCTGTATTGACCACCATGAGTTAATGGGTTAATTTAGGCCTTATGGTGGTCTGGATTGACCCCCATGAGTTAATGGGTTAATTTAGGCCTTAAGGTGGTCTGGATTGACCACCATGAGTTAATGGGTTCATTTAGGCCTTATGGTGGTCTGGATTGACCACCATGAGTTAATGGAGTAATTATAGTTGCCTGGGGTTAATATTTTTAGTGCGAGTCCTTTCAGGACCTTTACGGTCCTTTGAGGACCCGCGAGGCGGGAAATTTAAAATTGAATTGCAGCAAGGTCACGATCGGTGCCCCCCGCTGCAAGGGGTTTATGTGGGGACACTTCAGGGGTCCCGATGGGGACCCCCAGCATAGAAGGGGGTTAATTTTAGGTGCCGCGGCCGGGATTGGGTAATAGTGTGCCGCGGTCCCTTTAAGGAGCCGCGGCGGGGAATTTAAAAGTTTTAAATGCAGCGGGGGGCCTGATCTATGCAGATCGGGGATCCCCCCTGCAATGGGTTTATGTGGGGACACTTCGGGGGTCCCGATGGGGACCCCCAGCATAGAGGGGGGTTAATTTTAGGTGCCGCGGCTGGGATTGGGTAATAGTGTGCTGCGGGCCCCTTTAAGGAGCCGTGGCGGGGAATTTAAAAGTTTTAAATGCAGCGGGGGGCCTGATCTATGCAGATCGGGGACCCCCGCTGCAAGGGGTTAATGTGGGGGTGCTGCAGGGGTCCTGATAGAGACCCCTGCAGCATGGGGATGTGTATAGAGTGCAGAGGGGAGCCTCACACTGCTGTCTCGGGCTGTTCCGAGGCAGCACATAGAGGCTTTCGGATCCCTTGCATGGACTTTTTGTCCACGTAGGGATTCTTACGATATGCGAGAATCATGCGTAGATTTAAGGCTACGTAGCTCTCTCGGAGCCTATTCTCGGCCATTTTCTCGCAGTCATATCGCAAAGCAGGCTGCGAGAGATTCGGTACTCGCAAACAGCATGAAAACTGCCTTTTGCGAGCACCGAGAGAACTACGAGGGATAATTTAATAGGGCCCTTAGTATTTTATTCTTTACTTTTTATATACCGTACATTGAAGTATTCTGCTGACAAGACTGTTATTTTTTTTACAGACTCTGTCTCTATACATGACCAGTGCTGTGCAATCCCAGGCCCTCATTCAATTGCGATTTGGGTCATTGAATAGGGCTCTAAATAAGCACATAGCATTTTTTTTTTAAAGAAGTTTTTAGTTAGTGAAAATCTTGCTTTTGGATAGATGTTTACTAACTAAAAACGTCTTAAAAATATATATACTATGTGCTTATTTAGAGCCCTATTCAATTAGACAAATTGCAATTGAATGAGGGCCCCAGGATGAAGTTTACTGTTATTATTGTATCATAAAATTAACTAGAATTTAAAAAATCCACTTTTTACGTTATTCTCAAAGGTAACAGTAAAAACAGTAAAAGCAAAATAACTTACAGTGGGTAGGGTGCAGAGACGAAGGGGGAAGGCAATCTGTTTCTGTTAAGGATTATTTATGATGTGCTACTGTGCATTTACTCTAATTAATGTAGAGTAACGAAACCACATTAAAACAGTACTGTATAAATTACTGATGTAGAAACCTGTACCCTTCTATTTTCTATTGCTCACTTTTTTTCTGTAGTCTTTCATCCAGTCACGTATTATAATTATATTATGTTTTTATTTTCATTCATTATCTTTGCTTATTCTATTGTACATTCTCAGTCCACATTACTAGCTTCCAGGATAAGTTGCAGAAATTAATTTCTGATTAAAAAAATAATAAATGCCTTCCGTCTAAATGAAATACGTCATGCATATGTGTCCCGAAAAGAGAATAAACTTTCAGTGCACATTTATACAGTTTTTGCCCCAATCAGCAAGGGCCACTTCCCTAGATAAGTAAAAGCTTGAGACTTTTTTCCCCCTTTGAATTACCCCCATGTTTACGAGGACTGAGTCCAAGGACGAGTCAGCAGCCTGTCTATTTTCCCAGCTTGGTGCTATCAGCTACCTCCAGTCTGGATTTGGGCACAGCGGGGGTTGATAAGATACAGTGAGCCCTGGAGCCAGCATGTTTGAGTAAGGGTTTGGGGGTCCAACCTGAGTAGGGAAGAAACGCATCCAGGCTAGGCATACTTAGGGGTCTTCGGGAAGGGATACCCTACTAATCTGGAGTCCCTAGCAAATGGTAGTAGACTAACTAAGGATGCCCTGTAATCGGGGAAAGGATATCTTAGGGTTTGGTGGATTTAGTGGGACTGTTGGTTGGATATACCTACTTCCCAGCTGACCTCCTCCCGAGTAGCATTACATTTATTGAGTTCAGGAGAATTGGCTTAGGGGAGTTGAAGGGCTCTGGGGTGTATTCACTTTTAGTGGCCAACCCAGTCTTCCATAACATTTCTAGCAATTCTGGCTCGCTATTAAATTGAGTGAGGGGTCAGGAGCAATTCCTGAGTTCAAGTACTTCCTTTTTGGTTAACCAAGGGATCAGCATTTTTTTTAAGCCTTGACCTTTGTCTACTGAAACAAAGTGTTTCAATTGCTGTTTGACAGCCTAGTTAACTATACTTGATGGTTCAATCAGTTCCGTGGATTCCCCATAGAAGTCCATGGGGCCTATTTTACAGCTTATTGCAAGTTCAAACCCAGGGGGCAACCTAGCTTGGCCCTGGAACTGGGATTGAACTGGGTATTATAGTTGGCTACTAGAAGTGTATACTGGTCACCCTTAAAGTGGTACCACCCTAAAATATTTTTATTGGCTTAATACAATAGTTAAACCAGTCTTAGAGGTCGAGGCCATACAACCAAGGCTTGAGAAAACATTGTACAAATAACAAGTCAACAAGTGATATAGACTTTCAAAAGGTCCTCATGGTTTAGCTCTAAGGAATATGTTGTAGTGTTAAATAAATGATGATAATAATAATAATAATAATAATAATAATAATAATAATAATGGCCATTATAATAGCCCTTTACTCAGTCAGGCACATAGCTAGTGTCCATCAGGGTCCTAATGCAAGACCCAAAAGTCCAAGAGTCCTGACAGGCTTTATGAGAAAAGTTTGTCTAAAATAAAATAAAAAAAACTTTAAAAGTCGAAGGGGGGAGGGTTTATGAATGGAATATTTGTAAATTGATTTGTGGCAACATCAATTATCTAGTGTGCAAACTTTTAATGGACCTAACTACTTATTTCAGCATTTCATAACTGTATCTATGAGAAATAAAGAAAACAATCACAATGTTTGTTCAACATTAACACAAACTATGGCCCTCATTCAATTGCGATTTGGCCAATTGAATAGGGCTCTAAATAAGCACATAGAATATTTTTTTTAAAGAAGTTTTTAGTTAGTGAAAACCTTGCATTTGGATAGATATTTACTAACTAAAAACTTCTTTAAAAAAAATATGTTATGTGCTTATTTAGACCCCTATTCAATTTGCCAAGTTGCAATTGAATGAGGGCCTAGGTATATTCAAATATGTTAACTTTATTTAACAATTCACCACACCACATAATATTGTATTTGTCTTTATTATACAAATAAGGAAACTGGTAAGCTACATTCCTGTAGCCATACCATTCCTCTGTATCAGATTTTCACAGCCATGCCTTGTGAATTGCTCAAAGCAGAAATATGTATCCCACTTGAAAACTCCTCCTATATTTTAGTAGGGACCATACATGTTGAATCAGGTTCAGATCTGGGAGTAATGGAAATACATTTGGATCAATGGTAGTATTAAAAATCTTAAAAAGAAAAAAATGTTGGTGCAAGTCTGACAATAAACCCAATAAATAAATCAGAGACAATTAAGCAGTTTACATGGCATAAAGCGCTAATGCTCTTGTGCAAGGTGAATGCTGAACTGATTACCTGCTGACCTGCATTCAGCATTCAAAAAACAACACTGACAAGCATTATATTAAATGCAGTAGATAACTGTCACAAAGTCTATGAGGTTGGATGTAGATTTACTATATGCTCTCAGCTGATCCTATTTTTTTCAGACTAAGACACAAGCAATGTGCTTTGAATCAGTGTTCTGGAAAAAAAATGCCTATTTGGCCGGAGGCTCTTTGACTGTACCAGCAATTTTCTTGTTGCAATATCTTCCTGGAAAAAAGAAAAGTTTGTCAATAATCAACGTTTAGTAACAGAGAAGAATGTTATTTTTAAATTCTTTATTAATTTAAAACAAAACACATATCATATCTTACTGTTCTGTTAATTATCTATTACTGTATCTTGTACAAATATTGTCCTTTACATATTAAAGTACTTCCCTCCATCCCATCCTTTCACCACCTGAACCTTTTTTTGTATCACAAATCTGCTAGAAAATGTATGAGGCACATTTTTAATTAAAAATTATTTAATAGTAATAAATAAAAGTAGATTTTTTCCTCTTTTTCTCTTACAAGATCAGTTTCCAAGGTGTGCCAAAACAGATTTCTTTTTTTTTTTTTTACGTAACACCATCTTTCCTTACTTAATTAACATCTACACATTCTCCAATAAAAATGACTAACATTTCCTCCAATGTCTCCTCATTATATTATCTTTATAGCACACAGGCCCTAACCTCTTCAAGATCCATTATTGTATTGCTTTCCCTGATAGAGGATAAGCCATTTGTGCCTGCCAACATTTTCTGTATAGTTAGTGTTGCAATTTATAGAGCAACTCTAACCAATATTTGTAAAACACTAATATCACCTGCTATATTCACTTAGCAGCTATAGAAAAATTGTAGAAATCTTAAGGGACAAAAATATATTGGTTATAAGCCATTTTTAAAAATAAAAAATATATCACATTATATCTAAACCAATTACTGTAGTGACATCATTGTATTCTCTGGAGAATAAATTCAGAGATCTGTTTGTATATATTCTTTGTTTTAAACTATCGGATTTTAATTATAAAAATTATTTAAATAATTTTCATTAAAGATTGTTTTTTTTTATTTAGTATGAGGCAATTCATAACATAATTTAGCCACATAAAAGTGTTCCCCCATTTTTTGTTATTTCTCTTTCTGCCTTTGACCCTAAATATAGCTTACAAGTCCACTTTAACTAATGTGACCCACCATTGACCCAATGGCTATTGGCTCCTTGTCAATTGCTGACATGCTGTCTAGGCATTTGCATCACTTCAACTGCTAACCAAAATTGTTTTCTGTTCTCTCCTCTTTTCTGCTTTATAAAAATATAATTGTATTGTGTTTGTAGTACCATCAAAAGATGGCTTTTTCCTCAAAATGGTATCCCAGTTACGGAATTTAAGAGGGTGCTGGAACACAAAATAAAACTCTTTCAAGATCCACAGAGCTTTCCCCATTTAAATGCATATTAATGATACAATATTTTTTTGGGAAGTTACAATATATGCCAATAGTATCTAAAGAATAACAAATACTTTACTCTGTAATCTTAGAACACTGTTGATAAAATCTTTTCATGTGAAGTACTTTAATATTATTTAAAACAAAAAGCCTTTAACATTGTAAAGTTCAGTGAGTTGCACTTCATCAGATAAAATACTTTTCTTTGTATTTGTAAATTTGTAAATTACAATGCATTGCTTGTTGATTATTTAAATCTTGTTTTCCAATCTCGATTACCAAGAAACTGCTATGGAGATTTAATTTGGAGACAACCTATAAGCATCAAGACAAGTTAGTTAAAATCAATGGGTTCTAGTTGTTATGGTGTGATTTTACAGTCAGTAACTTGACATAATGTATCCATATTTAGTAAAGAAGTGGACTTTTTTTCCTACTTAATTTCCATCTTTGTGAAAATGAATTACATGGTGGAAATGTTTTGCCAAATAAAGTACTGGTATTGTATTTACAAATTAGAGATACAAACCATTAAATAATTGTAAGCTTTTAATATATTACACCAATGGCTCTCTTTTTCCATCTGATCACCAGGTAGTTACCTTCCAGTTTTTCTTGATGACTGACAGATAAAGTATCAGGGACAGCACTGGTCTAAGGAACAGTTGTTAAGATTCAGACTATTAAGTTTATTATGATCCTTGTCTTTTCTCTAATTCCAGAACAGAAATATTGCAGGCATTTCTAAAGACAAGTAACTCTTGCTTTCAATTCTTGGGATAGATGTGGCAAAAATTAAGGCAACATTTTACAAAACAGACTTGAGGCTTTATTAAGCAAGTGTGTGAAACTTAACAGCTCATGTTTTCTCATATGATACCCCAACATATTGTAACATGCATTGTGTACACCACTTGAACAAAGCACTTGAACTTTGATGACTTCAGTGACAAAAAAATGTTGCCAGCGAAATGACTTGTAGACAGCGATCTCATTTCAGGTACTGGATAACAACCAAATTAGTAAGTTGAACATTTTCAAAGTTAGGGGCATTTTTTATAGACTATTGTGAATTTCTCAAGGGAAGTCTTAATATTATTTACAGAGGATACTTTTATTACTTTACTTGAATTTTCTTATCACAAAATTGTTCTCCATTGTGTAAAAGTTACTAATGTGCTATGAATGACAATAAATCTATTTTGTTATTGCTTCACTAGGTTGTTGACTGTAGCAATAAAACCATTTTGATTGTGTGTTCTTTTTTCCACAGTAACAGTAGTTTGTCACTACACATAACAACATTTTCCAATATATAATATACTATTAAGCAATTAACACTTTTCTCTTGCATATTAACACAAAGTGTCAAGAAAGGGCAAGCAGCTTAACACATAATATTAACATATATTTACTATAAACATATCAAATATTACTTTAAATAAGGTCTTACACTATTAAACATTATTAATAATGAATCTGCTTTTAACAGTTCCAAGTCTGTTAATACATATACAACAGCTTAAGAAACGTCTGGGATCTATCCTGTTATATGTACGCACACATTTGTGGAAACGCTCTCGCTTTCAACGTCCCGATCTAGATGTCCAAAGTAGGTAGTACACCTTAACCCACTAACCCTCAAACTCTAAACCCCTTGTGGCAGAAGCAGCCACAAGAGCCTTTTGCATTGATTTTTGCCTGTATTTGAACTGTATGTTATTTGAGCATAGTGGATTTTATTAGACTGGTTCTGACCCTTTAAATGCTCGGACAAAGGATCTGCAGTTTTGCTATGCACTTCGGATGCAGAGTGTAAAGTAAAACCCTGTTTTATGGTTATTTTATTGTTATGGTTAAAATATGATCACATTGCTATACTGTAGATATGTTGGTCTGCTAGCCTAAAAGATAATCCTATCACAGGGGCTCCTGTGAGAGGAAAGTCTATTGTGTAAAGTGTTTGTGAGAGATAGCACAAGAGAAGGATATATATATATATACTTCTGGATAACAAAATAAAGACAGTATTCTTTGACTCCCAATTGAGTGTCGTCCAATATGGGAGGTTGGGGCTTGTGAGACTGCAGTGCTTCTTGGATATTTTACCGTATACCAGCGGAGATACTATACTTTGTGTTCCAACTCCGTTACAATTGATGGCAGCGACGGGATTCAAACCTTACAGCAGACCGTTGTTCGGCAGTTACAGCCATTTGGGAAATTTGCTATTTCGTATGGAACCGAAAGGAAAGGGTATGTGAATATACCCTAACGGATAGTGAATGGGGACAGACTATACCAACTTGAAACGGGCCACGCTAAAAGAGCTATTGGAAGCAAGGGGAATTATTTCCAGCAATAAAACCAAAGCTACCCTTATTGCTGAACTCATGGAGGGAGACCGGGCAGCTGCTACAGCACCTCTTACAGGCAGCACACAGAATGAGTTTGGAAGAGAACTCCAAAGCAGACTGGCCTTTTTCCCAGGTACGCCTCCCACAGAAACCTTGGAAAGGATTATGGCAGATGTCAATGAATACATAATGGAAAAGCAGCAGGCAGACCGGAGGTCCGGAGAGGGGTCCCTAATCACACCACACATAGTATCGGGGAAGCCTAAAATCCTGTACCATGCTTTTAAAAACTATGTGGAGACCAAAGACATTGATGGCTACTTGCATGACTTTGAGAGGTTATGCCAATTACATGAGATCAACGCCGCCGACCAGGTACCCCTGTTGGTGGGTAAGCTAGAGTGCCGGGCAGCAGAAGCCTACCGCACCATGCCAGACAAGGATAGCAGAGACTACCAGAAAGTAAAGCAGGCGATCCTGGACAGGTATGCAATTACCCCGGAGGCATACCGGCAGCGGTTCCGAGAAAGCTGAAAGACGGAGAAAGATACTCACATGGTGTGGGCACACCGCTTAACTAGGGCGGGCAAAGGTTGGGTGCAAGCCGCACAAGCAACCACAGTGGAGGACATGCTACAATTACTGCTACTGGAGCAATTCTTCCAGGGGTTCACCCCGGATTTCCAAAACTGGCTGAGGGATCGAAAACCGCGCATCTTAACTGACTCCGCCCGGTGGGCAGACGAGCACCAAGATGCCAGGAGGGCACAGCGGGCACAGGCACGGTCCATCTTGGGAGCTGCTAACCCACCTCCCGCCATTAACCCCACCCCAGCACTGCGTCCGGGTGGTGGGAACTACCAAACCCCTCCACGGTACAACAATGCCCGATCTTTCATCAGGCGCCACACGTGTAACCAGCAGGGCCACATACAGAGACACTGTCCCAGAAACAGAAACCGCTCCACGTGGAATACTCCAACTAATTCCCCTGCAAACCGGGCAGCAGTACACTGCTACCAGAATGAGCCTCGACAACCTTTCTTCGGGACCCGGTCTAATGAAGATTCTTTGGGCACCCTCCACGAGGTTAACCCAGTGCAAGCAGCTGCAGACAACTGACAGGGACACGGCCAAGGGGTACACGTAGAGGGAAAACGCCTTCAGGGTCTGCGCGATTCTGGGGCCACCATAACCCTGGTTCGTAATCACCTAGTCCCCAAGCACCAGCTCACTGGAGAATATGTGGCAGTCCGGGTGGCAGAGGGAGCGATTTACAAAATTCCCACTGCTAAAGTACATTTGGATTAGGGAGCAGGGTCGGGGAATGTGGAAGTGGGCCTCATGCAGGACTTACCAGCTGATGTCATCCTGGGTAACGACTTGGGGGAGCTGACCTCCGCTTTTGTTTCTCAGCACCCCGCGTAGGAAGCGCTACCCGTGGTAACACGGCAGCAGGCGCGCACCACTGCATCTTCTGAACACTCTGAGGCTCCGGTAAGTAATAGTACTGACCCACCGTTCATCCCCTGGGCTCCCCCTTTAGAGTTTGGTACTGAAGTAGTCACCGACCCGTCCCTGCAGGTATACCGGGATAGGGTTACACAGAATCAGGCAGGGTTGGAGGGGGAAAGATACGCTTGGAAGAAAGGATTATTGTATAGATATGCTGAGAAGGTAGTAGCAGGATCTATACCCGTGACCCTCACACAATTAGTTGTGCCCCGAAAGTACAGGCAAGAATTACTATGTATTGCCCATGACATCCCTTTATCAGGACATCTAGGCGTCAGTAGGACGAAGCATCGTTTGACCCTAAACTTCTTTTGGCCAGAGTCTCCAAAGATATTCGGCAGTATTGCCAAACTTGTGATACATGCCAGAGAGTAGGGAAGAGAGGGGACCGGTACAAGGCAAAAATGCACTCCCTACCCATAATAGATGAACCCTTCAGCAGAGTGGCAGTAGATATAATCGGACCCCTAGCTAAACCCAGCCCGTCAGGGAAGAAGTATATACTAACCGTAGTAGACTATGCCACCCGGTACCCAGAGGCCGTAGCCCTAACTAATATCCATGCAGAGACTATAGTAGATGCCCTAATCCGCATATTCTCCAGAATGGGGTTCCCCAAAGAGATTATCTCAGATCGGGGTACCCAATTCACAGTCGAAGTCACTCATCAGTTATGGAGAACATGTGGGGTAAAACCTATTGTAAACTCAGCGTATCACCCCCAGTCCAATGGGCTCTGTGAACGGTTCAACGGAACATTAAAGCAAATGCTCCGTACCTTCATGGATACCCAGAAGGACTGGGAAAGGTTTCTTCCCCATCTGCTCTTCACGTACCGAGAGGTACCCCAGGAGTCCGCGGGGTTCTCGCCATTCGAATTACTATTCGGAAGGAGAGTGCGGGGTCCCTTAGACCTCATTAGGGAACACTGGGAGGGAAAGGTCACCAGTAACAGTACCCCTATCGTCCCATATGTACTAGAGTTCAGGGAACGCTTGGAGACCCTAATCCAGACGGTACGGTCTAATCTCCAGGCGGCCCAGCAAGGGCAGCGCAGATGGTACGATATGGGAGCCAGAGACAGCAGTTTTCAAATAGGACAAAAGGTGTTAATCTTGAAGCCAGTCCAAAATGACAAACTGCAGGCCTCCTGGCAAGGTCCTTATAAGGTGGTGGAACAGGTATGTGACACCACCTATATAATTGCCCCATGTACAGGAGCAGGCAGGGTTGACGCATGCTCCACGTTAACATGCTGAAACCCTATCACAAGCGGACCGAAGAAGTAACTGCCATATGAGCCTCGGCTGCCGAGGACCCGGATAATCTACCCCTACCAGACCTATTAGCCCAAGGGGGGGCCAACACCGAATTAGGGAAAGTACAGCTAGGAGACAGGCTGAGCACTAGAGAGCGAGCTCAAATACTAGAGCTGATCCAGGAAAAAGGGGATACCTTCTCCAACCAGCCCGGGTATACCCCGCTGGCTACCCACAGGGTAGAAACCCCAGAGCAACACCCTCTTCGACAGACCCCCTACCGCATACCCAAATCCGTAAAAGATCATATTCGGAAGGAGATTGACGAAATGTTACAACTAGGAGTGATAGAACATTCAGATAGCCCATGGGCCTCTCCGGTAGTGCTGGTACCGAAGCGGGACGGAACCACCCGATTCTGCGTCGACTACCGGAAACTTAATGATAAAACCATTTCAGATGCCTATCCCATGCCCCGAATCGATGAGCTCTTAGATAAAATGGCCAGGGGCCAGTACCTCACCACAATAGACTTGTGCAAAGGGTACTGGCAGATCCCACTAGCCGAGGATGCCCTCCCAAAGTCCACATTCATCACCCCGTTTGGGCTATACCAATTCAAGGTGATGCCATTCGGAATGAAGAATGAGCCGGCTACGTTTCAGCGGATGGTGGACCGGTTACTGGACGGATCCCAGGAGTATGCTTGCGCCTATTTAGATGACATAGCAATCTTTAGCAACTCCTGGGACGAGCACTTGACCCATATAGGAGCCATCCTCGACCGCATCAGGGAGGCAGGTCTCACGTTAAAACCCAGCAAGTGCCACGTGGGGATGGCCGAAGTGCAGTACTTAGGCCACAGGGTGGGTAGTGGGCGGCAAAAGCCAGAACCCGCTAAGATAGAGGCCGTAGCTAAGTGGCCAACCCCTTGCACGAAAACTCAGAATTTAGCTTTTCTAGGGACCGCCGGGTATTACCGTAAATTTGTACCTGATTATAGTGCCCTAGCCAAGCCCCTTACTGACCTCACCAAAAAGAACTTACCCAAAGTAGTGACCTGGAGCCGAGAGTGTGAGAAGGCATTCCAAGAACTGAAAACTGCCCTAATTCATGCCCCTGTACTGGCCGCTCCCGATCCAACTAAACGCTTTCTTGTTCATACAGATGCTTCTATGTTTGGATTGGGAGCAGTGCTGAGCCAAGTTGGGGCCAATGGCGGCGAGCATCCAGTCGCTTACTTAAGTCGGAAACTATGACCCAGGGAAGTAAGCTATGCCGCCATCGAAAAGGAATGCCTTGCGGTGGTGTGGGCCCTCAATAAACTACAGCCCTAGTTATATGGACAACAATTTGCCTTGCTCACAGATCACAACCCGTTGGTGTGGCTAAACCGGGTGTCAGGGGACAACGCTAGACTACTGAGATGGAGCTTGGCACTACAACCATTTGATTTCACTATCCAGTATTCCCCAAGGGAAACAAAATGGTAACGCCGACGGGTTGTCCAGACAGACAGAACTCGAGAAATGATTTGTGAGCACTCCTCCGGACATCCCCAAGCAGATCCGTTTCGATCAGACTGTGTATGCCGGCTTGGTTCTGGGGGAGCATTGTGGCAGAAGCAGCCACAAGAGACTTTTGCATTGATTATTGCCTGTATTTGAACTGTATGTTATTTGAGCATAGTGGATTTTATTAGACTGGGTCTGGCCCTTTAAATGCTCGGACAAAGGATCTGCAGTTTTGCTATGCACTTCGGATGCAGAGTGTGAAGAAAAACCCTGTTTTATGGTTATTTTATTCTTATGGTTAAAATATGATCACATTGCTATACTGTAGATATGTTGGTCTGCTAGCCTAAAAGATAATCCTATCACAGGGGCTCCTGTGATAGGAAAGTCTATTGTGTAAAGTGTTTGTGAGAGATAGCACAAGAGAAGGATAATCTAATCAATGTCTGTATTGTATAAAAGTAGCCAGGTAGCCTCAGGGAGGTGTGACCACACCTATTGTCTCTCTATGTGTATTGTGTGGCCAAATAGGGGGATGTGTATTACCTGTGAGAAGAGATGTAAATATACTTCTGGATAACAAAATAAAGACAGTATTCTTTGACTCCCAATTGAGTGTCGGCCAATATGGGAGGTTGGGGCTTGTGAGACTGCAGTGCTTCTTGGATATTTTACCGTATGCCAGCGAAGATACTGGACTTCGTGTTCCAACTCCGTTACACCCCTAACCCTCTAAACCTCACTTCCTAACCCTAACCCTAAGCCCCTTACACTCTTAGCCTAACCCCTAAACCTCAATTCCTAACCCTAAGACCCTAATCCTTTTATACTAACCCTAATCCCCTAAACCTCACTTCCTAACCCTAAGCCCATAACCCTTTTACCTTAACCCCCTAAACCTCACTTCCTAAGCCCCTAACCCTAAGCCCCTAACCCACTTACCCTAAGCCATTAAACATCACATCCTAACTCTAACCCTATGCCCCTAACCCCCTAATCACTTAGCAAACGTAACCCTAACCCCCTAACTCTCTAACCCTAACCCAAAAAACCCTAACCACTTATCAGGTGTAGAGACACAGCTACATAAAGACGTCCGCAGCGCGCTTCCCAGCACGTCTTCCATAACAGGATAGGCCCAACTTCTGTTTACAAAAATAAGTATGCTTCTTAATTTTTACTGTCGTCAAAAATGTAATGGCATGTGTAGTCTTTTTTTCCCCAGCAAAAGGAAGCAAGACATTGCTGCCGTCGATTTCTGCATTGTGTTGCTATTAGATTGAAGGTTAGCATAGGGTTAAAAAAACATACCTGAATACATTATTTCCATTGGTAGGCACTTCTAGGGCTTGGAAAGCCTTTTTTTATAAATAAATTGAATCTGTATCTGTATATAATTAATCAGTGTAATGTGTGTTTCTGTTATAAGCAGTATGTGTTAGATTAGAAAATGTTAAAATCAAGGAAATGTCTATATACCTTAAACATCCATAGCTCAATATAAATATTTTGCCCCAGAGAATTATCTTTTCAAGATGTCAAAAAAAGGGTATTTCATGCTTATTTCATAACATAAGAAATGGTGAAACAATGAACTTTCAAGAAATCAAAACACATTATGATATAGAAGCCTCTAATAGCAATATCCAAGTAAAACATTATATACAAGCCAATGTTTCCATTGTAGAAATGGTCCTGAGCAACTATACAACACACTTAACAATCTAAATGTAAACAGTGCATTAACATGTACACACAAATGGAGCGGGGCATGACCGGAAATGAGTAGTACAGACAAGTGAGACGTTTGCGGGGCGAGGGGGAGAGCTAATGGGTGCATCAATACTAAGGCAAAGCTTTGTCTGAACTAAACATGAAGTTTGGATCTTGCAATAAGAGTCCACACATTGGATCAGGCAGAGTCTATTAGCCTACCCATGTGAGATGATGAACTCCATGGTACAATTAGATATTGCCTGCTCCCTGACTATTTGGAGGTGAGAGCTCCAATGGACCTGGCGCAGGACGTACGGGGTCGCAGGGGAGCGTGCAGAGGTTCATAGAAGCCGTAATCACAGCAGAGCTCTCAGAACTCAATCTAACGCAGGACGCACAGAGATACAGGGGAACGAGCAGAGCTTCTCAGACACTGGAACAGAATAGACCTGTCGGAATTTACTCACGGAAGATGCTGAGATCCATGAGACAAGTCTTGCAGCTCGTTAAAGGCTGGTTTCTGATGGCTGGGAGGTGAGAGCTCCATTGAAGCACAGATTTCTCTTGTCTTGGGTCTCTGGTCCACTACATCTGAATACTGGACTGCTCTATATATGGGAAATTTAGATGTTACTCTATAACTAACTGGTGGTTTAATATATGACCCCACTAACAAATATGTATATAACATTTTTGGTACGGTGTGTCCAGGGATAACTGCTCACAAAGAGAGTCAATAATCTTGGTTCTGACTATATTAGTTATTTTTCTGGACTGTGGCTATGTTCAATTTACCCAATGGGCTAGAAGACTAATAGCCTTTTATGTATTTGGAACGAGCAGGTATTGCACCTTTGCTGGAAAACGTTATCATCAAAGTTTTAAACCCTTAAACAGCTTTAATAATCAAACAGCTCATTTGATTCCTTATGTTTAGGGCTTGATGCCTTAGCGGATGGCCAAAAGAGTAAAGTGAGGCCAAGTCCTGATACAGGACTAATCAGAAGCAGAGTTAATGACCCTATAGACATCAGAGAGCATTACCTGGAGCTCAAGCATGAAGCAATAAGACCCATTTCACAATTGAAGCTGAGGTCACAGATATGTTTACTCCTCATTAGATTTAAACTTTTTGAGGAAAATCTATCCTTATGATTTGATAGGCTAGAAGACTAAGGGCTATCTATGTACTGGGAGGTGATATTACCTCATACAGAAGTTGCTAGAAAATTTCATCACCAAAGTTTTCATAGCTTGGTACAAACAAATATTTTAATCAACACTACATGAGTTGGGCTTGACGCCCAAGTGGATGGTTAAAAGAGTGCAGGATTAAGCTGTGGAGATATTGTGCCTTAGACTATCAGTTTAGTAATCCACCATACCAGATATATACTATCACACAACTACAAATAAACAAAGAACCCACTTAATGGTGTTTGAGATGAGATATAGTCTTATATTGAGAGATTCTATCTCTTTGTGATAACTGTTTAAGTCTAATTATTTTTGCACCTAAGCTGAATTGACAGAGATAACCTGCCATGGATACAGGTATACCCTGTGAAAAATCTCCAAAATAAAATATCTGGGGGTTATCAAAATCACTCTCTAAAGGAGATTAACACTATATAAAAACTTGAATATCAAGTCTTGATTTAGCACTAAACAGAAGTAGAGTTAATAACTTTAGTGTCAATAGAGAACATAATCGGAAGCATTAGTTTGAAACAATAAAGTTAATTCTCAGAAAAGTTGTTCTTCTATCATGTTTATTGGAGTTGAAATACGGCCAACAAATCTAAGACAAATGTAAAAAAGTTTACATCTCAGAAATCTGAAAGCTTTTTTGCCCCCAACTTTAGTAATCTAAATACATCTCTCTCAGAAAGTCATGTGGTTGTAAGAGAAAGCAATCAGAGCTCAATATGGAATAATGAATAATCTGTCTTAATTGAGTCAAATGAAACTCAGGAGGAATTGCTCACTCATTCAAAACGTAAAGACATTTTGAGCGAGTTTCAGATTAACTTGACAGCAGATCTTAAATCTCAAATTGGGGAAAATTATATAGCTATTAAAGAGATTCATGGGAGAATTGAAGACATAGAATCCGAATTTGATAAATTGGTGATAGACCATGCTTCAGTAATAACTTACACTACATCTCTTGAAAATAAAGTTACTGAGTTAGAACATAAGATTACAAACCTGGAAAATCATTCTAGAAAGACGAAATCTCAGATTAAGAGGAATCCCTGAGACGGTCTCAGAATTATCTGAGAGAAGTTTTTTCTCCACTTATACCTGGTATTACTCAGGAAATAAATTTTTTTGACAATTTACACAGAATTCCACTTCCAGTTAAGTTGATAAATGGACAATCAAGAGACGTTATGATTAGTTTCCAAAGTATCTGGGACAAAGAAGAAATTCTGAGAGCCAGCTACAAACCTCCAAGCTTCCCTCCTCCCTATAATGAAATTAAAATATTGTCAGATATAGCACCTGCTACTCTAGCCCTACGGAGAACATATATGGATATCACAGCAACTTTGAGAAAACATGATTTGAAATACAAATGGAGATTTCCAGAAGGTCTTATGATCTCAAATGATGCACATTGCCATAAAATGTCCTCAGTAAGACAGGGAGAAGCTTTACTTTCAATGTGGAAAATTGTTGTGGAGAATTTACAAAAAGGACCTTGAAAGCCTGATCTGATTATGAAGAAACTAGAATGGCAAATCATTAAATAAGGAAACAAGTGGACAGTTTGATCTCACAGATATTTTATTTTTATTTATTTTACTCCATTTTTTTTTCTCTTTCAGCGTATTCTGACAAGTTTGGTGATTTGAAAAAACACAAATATCTTGTGATATATATATATATATATATATATAAATATAGGAAGCATAATATTAATATTATTTAGATGTAATAAAAAAGTAGAAGGTAATTTGGTAATAATGAACTAATATACATCTATGTTACATATACTAATTACATATACAAGACTAACTTAGAGCTTTGAAAACGGAAAAACATTGAATGTTGGGTTTAATGCACTGATTGTATTTCCCCCTTTTTTTCCTCCTCTCTGAATAGAGTGGCACTTAAAGTGAAGCAGTAGTCTAGATGGATAGAAACTGTTTAGTAATATATGAAGCTAATGCACTAGCACTTTATAATTTTCTTTGTATTTTGAAATGTTTGATGGATAGATATATAAATTTAGAAAGTTAAAGATTTTCTATAGCGTTCAGGCTAATACACTAACATTACTGTACTGAAAGGGAAAGGAAAGAAGGAAGATATTTATTAGTAAACACTTAAATGTTTTATAAAGTACTTTACCATGCACTACTAAAGGTATACAGAATAGATGATGCACCTAATATAATTTTGCAAGGGGTTTAAAAGATAAAATAGAGAGTATGGAATTGTTTTTTTTCATTGTTTTGGTAACTCAGAGGAACCGTTATAATAAGCTGTGAGATAACTGGTTAGAGGTCTAAAGTTGAAAACTGGATTTTACATAGGTATCTTGTAAGAAGATTTGTATAGAGAATTTTGGCTCTCCCCTCTAGGATTGTTTTGGGTGCCTAGGAGACCCCTCATTTCTAAAACATTGGCGTAATAGCCCTGTAAGATGAAATTGCATAAGAGATTGAATGCAATAAGTAATTTGAATGTATGTATGAATGTTGAAATGGACAACCACATTTTAAGTCTAAAAAGAGAGAATAAACTGCCTAGCCCCAGAATACTGTATTTATCGGCGTATAACACGCACTTTTTCTCCCTGAAAATAGGGAGCAAATGATAGGTGCGTGTTATACGCCGATATTCCCTCCCCCCTCCTCATCCTCAACCTCCCTCCTCATTCTAAACCACCCTCCGCATTCTAACCCCCCTCCTTATTCTAACCCCCCCTCTTCAACCTAAACCCCCCTATATACCAGAAGCAGGTAAGTGAGGGGGAGGTATTTAGGGGGGTTTAGGTTGAAGAGGGGGGTTTAGGTTGAGGAGGGGGGGAGGGTTTAGAATGAGGAGGGGGGTTAGAATGCGGAGGTGGGTTTAGAATGAGGCGGGAGGTTGAGGAAGGGGGGTTGAGGTTGAGGATGATTGGGCATGGAACGTAAATCCCCTATGTTTTCTAGTAGACATTATGTAGAACCAATTACATCATCTCATAGCTCTAAATCTAGGGGAGTAGCCATTTTATTTAATAAAAAGTTGAATATAATTGAAAATCATAAAATCCTTAATAAAGAAGGTAGAACTATTATTTGGCAGGGTAAGGTAAATGAAGAAATTTACAGTATTGCAAACTTATATATCCACAATACTAACCAGATTAAATATTTGAGGGAAACCCTTAAACAAAGAAACCAGATTAAAAAAGGGAGGATGATTATAGGGAGGGATTTTAACATGTTAATAGATCCAACATTAGACAAAATAGCCCTTAATAGGGATAAAGGAATCCCAGATACTTTAACAGTTCTCACTGGAAATTACCAAAAATGGACTATATGATGTATGGTGGTCTTAAAACCCAGAGGTAAAGGACTACACTTATTACTCAGGTAGACATCAATGTTATACCAGCATATATTACTTGTTGACAGATATTAAAACATTGGAAAAGATCAACTCCACTAAAATAGGGGATATCTTGTGGTCAGACCATTCCATGATAAGCTTGACTATGGAAGATTCATCAGAACCATATAGACCCAAACAGTGTAAAATAGATTGTATTTGATTAAAATCTGAAGAATTTGTGAATAAGTTAAAAAAAGAAATCAATAGCTTCTTTGCAATAAATATAAGATTGGTTCCCCCGGTTGCGACTGTATGGTGCGTACAGAAGAGTTTTGGCAGAGGAGCATGTATAGCAAGAAGTGCGTATCTTAAGAAAAATAGAACTAGGAACTTGAGAGAACTCTATATTGAAATGCATGATCTACAAAAGAAGAATAAAATCTGCCCAGATAGTAATATAACTCAAATTAAGAAAGTGAAAACACAAATTCAGAAAATCTTACAGTTACAAACAGACAATGCAATCCTCAGGTCTCAAGAAGACCACTATATTTTTGGTAATAAGGCGGGTAAATATACTGTATACTGAACAAAATAAAAAAAACTGCGGATAAAACAAAGAATACTAAGTATTAGGGATAAAAATAATAGGAAATATAATCACCCTAAAGAAATTAGTAAGGTTTTCGAGATGTATTATTAATCCATATATAATTTAGAAATAACTCAGAATTTTAAAAAACCCTCCAAAAGTGGGATAAAAGAATACCTAGAGAAAATAAGTCTACCTAGAATATCTAAGGAAGACGTATTCAAATTAAATAAAGATATCTCACTAAAAGAGGTAGAACAAACTATTGTAGATGTAAAAGTGAATAAATCTCCAGGCTTCGACAGTTTTACTGGAATATACTATAAGATATTTTTAAAAGAACTCACTCCTATTCTCTGTTACATTTTTAATGAAATAAAAAATTTGGGTCAGATGCCAGCAGAAATGACAGAAGCTAATATTGTCAATATATTAAAACGAGTAAAAGGCCCTGTAAATTTTAACAACTACAGACCTATTTCCTTATTAAATATTGATACAAAGATATACTCCAGGATACTAGCCAATAGGCTTAAAGGGCTTATTTCCAATCTGGTTAATTACGGCCAAGCCGGATTTATACCTAAGAGACAAGGCCCTGAAAATACAAGAAGATTGATTAACTTACTGTTGTATGCCAAGGTGAGAAATATTCCTTTATTAACCATCTCATTAGACGCCGAAAAGGCATTCAATAGGCTGAATTGGTCATTTATTGAGGCTGTTCTAGAATAATTCGGGTTAGAAGAATTCATTACCAAAGCGATTATAGGAATTTATAAAAATCCTAGAGCGAAGGTGTCCGTCATTGATTTTGAAACCAAAAAATTTACTATTCTGAACGGGACGAGGCAAGGTTGCCCCTTGTCTTCATTAATATTTGTTCTAACTTTAGAGCCATTGCCCGAATTAATTTGAATTTCAGAATTAATTAGCGGACTAAATATTGGGAAAAATCTAAAGATACTAATGTTTTCCGATGATATGATTTTGGCCCTAACAGACCCTGGTATTTCCCTACCAGCTGTTTTTGTTTAGTAGACTTTCATATCTCAAGATTAATGAGACAAAATCAGATACACTAATTTCTGGATTAAGAAGTGAGGAAATTAATTACTTAAGAAGCAATTTCCAGCTTAATTGGAATAGTAGAGGTGTAAGCCATTTAGGAATACAATTTACAACATCAATCAAATCTATTCTAAAAGATAATATGTGTATTACATTTAGACAGATTAGACATAATATCTTAGAATGGAAATCTGGACATCTTTCATGGTCTGGCATGATTGCCTTGACAAAAATGTTGGTCGTTCCCAAAGTAACATACATCTGGAGTTGTATTCCTCAAGTGGAACCCCTATATTCGATTAATAATATGCAAAGCTTTTTTAATAATAAATATATCAATAATAATAAGAAATATTGATTAAAATTAAGTATTACTAAGAGATGTATAGAAAAAGGAGGAATAATGGTTCCCTCTTTACTAGACATTCATATTGCCATCATTCTGAACCATCTATTAGGATGGAACTTATCAAATAAAAAAAGCCAAATGGCTTAAACTTGAAGAGGACCTAATGGGAGAATGTCCATTGGATTTACTCCTATGGTTCCCTACATTAGATTATAAAGCTACTAAGCCCTTATTTGGGGGTATACGCTCCTTATTAAAATTCTGGTACAAAAATAGAGACACATTTGACCTAGCCAAATATCCCTCACCTGCTGCTCCGTTAAATCTTCTCCACTATAATAACAAACAAATAGATCTAATGAAGTGAAAATTATTTGGAGTTACTAAATTGGGAGACATGTTTGAAAATAATATATGTATACCACATGTGAGATGAGTACTTAAATGTCAAACCCCAATAGTAACTGGCTGGAGTATACGACTATCATAAATGAACTGAGATCTCTCAATATTCCTTTGAATAAATTTAGAGACTACTTTCCACTAGAACTTATTATAATAAAAGGCCAAGACACACAAATTATCTCTAAATGTAATAAAATATTAAAGGTGAGAAAAGAAAGTTTGAAAGTTTGAAAAAAAAAAAAACAGAATGATTGAATGGGAACAGGAACTTGATTGCATGCTCTTTAATAAAATAAACTACAATATGTATTTCATACAGAGAGCTCTATTTCAAGCTAATACAAAGGTGGCATAGGGTACCAACTAATATGCAAATAATTAACAAAACAAATATAAAATAATGTTGTGGGTGTAGGGTTCCCACTCACATATTTGGTGGAGCTGTCCAAAAATACAGTTGTTCTGAAAAAACTGTATAGATCAGATTGAAACAATTACAGTAATTCGGATATCTCTGAGTCCAGCACCGCTCCTATTTCACATTTTTGAGAAGTAAAGTTTGATACATCAGAGATGGTTAGTTTCTCATATTTTATTAGTGAGTAATTGGTGTATCGTTAAACGTTGGAAATCCAGGCAAGTGCCAAGCTGTTTTGACATTGAGAGGATAGTTGACCACGACAGGGAGTTGGAAAAAGGACTTTAAAAAAAGGACACAATAATCAAGAAGGAAAAACGCAGAAAAAATGGTTAAAATGGGAGGAATATAAAGTTTGATATAATTTTCCGCCTGTTACGGTCACTTTTCCTTTCGGTTTCAAATAATGGACTGGAGATGCTCTCTCAACTATTTATGCTCTTTATATGACAGTTTAATATGACTATGTTTTATTAATAATGGTTGTCTAGGAAGAATGAATATACAAGATTGTATGTATTTTGTATTTGTTATTTTATGTATTTTCTTTTTTATGTTGTATAAACAATAAAACAATTTGAGAAGAAAGAAACATGTACACACAAATGGAACAAAATATTTGGGATCAGAACACAATATCATCAAGAAATATTCAGAAACAAACTAAAATATTATACTTTTGTAGAATCCCAATAATAATAAATAAGCACAAGCCATCCATACCATGGACATACAAGGATGTAAATAATTGTGCACATCCATTCATAAAAGGTGGAAATACCCTAAAATTCAAACATTCTGGAGAACAGTGAAAGAAATGATAAAACATATGTTGGCTTATTAATTATAGTTAGATTCAGTAATAATGCTACTAAATGGATGTTTGGAAGCTATAGACAGAGATGAACAAAACTAAATTATACACATATCAACTGTGGCTAGAAGTGTTATTGCTGCTCACTGGCTTTTAAAAACAGTTGGAGCAGGAATACTAATTTTACATTATTTGAAACTTCTGGCAGATAATAATCATTTAGTTTGAATATCATTTTCCCCCTTTATATAAGTTTAAAAATAATATATAGAGGTTGAAGCATGACTTTTTAAGTTACTAAAAATGTTATGTCAGGAAAAGCAATGTTTAACTATTTTAATGTGATATTTTATGTTTATGTATTATTGTTTATTTACGCATACAACCTGTTTATAAGAAACAAATTTAATAAAATAAAAAAATAAAAATGTTGATTAATACCAGAATTTTGATTGACATCTTATCACAAATACAAATAACACAAATATAAAAATGTGTTCTATGTAATAGTAGATTTCTATATTGCCATAATTTTGTTGGCCTTTTGGGGTTGTGGGGAACTACACACTAGTAGCATTAGCAGTAGTATTAATAGTGTATGATTACATTTGAGGGCAAAAAAGTATTTCAAAATGGAGTTACAGTAATCAGTGCAAATTAATTCTCATCACCTGTGTGTGCGTAGCAAATAATTTTTAAATATTTTCTTTGTTCTTATATCCCGTTAACTAATAACACATGTGTACTTATATATGGTAAATTTTTGCCATCTTGGATTCCCTTAGTCCCCTCATCTCCTTACCTACAGCTGATAAAATCAACAACCCTTGTGGGTTTTTTCAACTTTCCTTGGATGTCACAACACACTACTTGTTGGGCTTAAAAGGGCCACTAGACCATTTTACCCAGCAGGTTGGGGGTCTGTTTGTAACCCTGCTAACAGGATAGGAACTGGCTGTTTAACATGTTTAAAGGGTACATTATCCAATCCTCTGTAACCCCCCCCCAAAAAAAAAAACATGTCTATTGGGCAAATCTATCTAAGACTATCACCAATAGCTTAACAGTTCTATCCCACCTGATATTGATTGACAGGCTTGTTTTCATGGCGGTTATGTCCGCACTAATTCCAGCTGTCCCAGGAATGGGGGTTATCTGTTAGGACAGGCTATTCCAACTTTTATGACCCAACTGAGACCAGAGAGAGGTTGTCTAACAATTTGTTTTAAATCCACATGGGAGATTTGAGGGGGGATGAGGTAATTTCTAGCCAGCATCTTGTGTTTACAATACTTTTGGCTTATGTAATCTTCTCTGCTCAGGGCAGGGGGGTTTACTAGCAATCTAATTAAATTGGGGTTATGTTTAAAAATGTAGCCCGTACTGAAAAAAGTAGGACTGAAGGCTATTAAATTAGTCCGGTAAACCTCTATGTTGACGACTTGCGCCTTAGAACGCAGGACGGCCAAAAAATGCCTACATTTTGTAGAACGTGGAACATCATAGCATGCAACCCTTTGATCTGTCAAGCCCATACCCGCTACATTCTCATTTTGCTGGCCCTCAAACCTCCCTCCAGCCCCGAAAGCTTCCCCCTGCTCCCCAGACTAATTCACATGGTGCAGGGGTCCTGATGAAGACCCCTGCGACAGTTAAACTGTTAACCCCTGCCGCTGGGGTACTTCAAGTACCCCTGCAGTAAGTACAATTAACCCCCCTATGCTGTATGTAATCTAGGGTTTTTTACTGTATGTAAATCAGGTTTTCTATTGTATGTAATGTAGGGTTTTTATTGTATGTAATATAGTTTATTTTATTGTATGTAGTTTAGTTTGTTACTTTATGTAATTTTTTTAAATTTCAGTAATGTAGCTTTTTTATTTTTTGTAATGTAGTTTGTTATTTTCAGTAATCCTCTTTTATTTTCTGTAATTTAGTGTTTATTTTTTGTGTAATTGGTGGATTTATTATTTTGGTACTTAGTGGGGTGCTATGGATTTTATTAGGGGTTAGGTAGGTAGTGTGAGGGTTAGTAGGGTAGAGGGGGGTTGATAGGGTAGAAGGCGGTTAATATGGTAAAGTGGTGGTTAATAGGGTAGAGGGGGGTTAATAGTGTAGAGGGGGTTAATAGGGTAGAGGGAGGGGTAATAGTGTAGAGGGGGTTAATAGGATAGAGGGGGGTTTATTAGTTAGAGGGGGGTTAATAGAATGGGATATGGTAGGAAAGTGTTAGAAGTGTAGTGTTTAGACTTTGTGTCATGAGTGTCCTGGAGGACCCTCATGTCACTTATAGTGTTAATTGGGAGGGTTAAGTATTGTCCCATAAGGGTCTGTATAGATCCTTATATGACTGATAGGGTTAATTAGAAACTCATAGTACCCCAGCGGCAGGGGTTAAATAGGTTAAATTTTTAGTTAGCGTGGGTACTTTAAGGACCTTTACTGTCTTTAAGGACCGGCAGTCCGAATCGGGACTCCCCGTGCAAGGGGTAGTATAGGGACAACATAGGGGGGTTCATTTCAGGGGCCGGGACGTATTTGAAGTACTCCCCCCCCCTGTGTGGCAGGGATTCGAGGTTTAACTGCTGCAGGGGTCCCACAGGCTTTAATTTGCCAGGATGGCAATCTCCTTTGCCATTGGCTATGTCTAAGCTATTACTACGGATTAGTCTTATTGATCGTGTTCACGGATGCACATCCAACATGCGACAGACTACGTTGCAATTTGCGTCTCTGGCCAGTAGCTCATAGCCCGTAGCCAATGCAGACCTCATGTTGGAGTTACTGGGCTCCAATTTGATGAGGCTGTAGTAGTGTTAATAATTCTTGTAATCAGCACATCTGGGGGGGGGGGGTCAAGATGGACTCAGAAGAAACATGGAAATGTATCTCTTTCTTTCTCTACAAACTCCTATTTCTAATAAGCAGCAATAAGTCAATAACAGCAAACACATTTCAACCAATAACCCATAAGAGCAAACACATGCACACAGTGTCCAACTATCCAGGGAGTTGTGACACTTGGGATTACCTACTGTTAACCCCTTACTGGGGAGTTGTCTACCTATAAAAACCTGCAGAAATGGAACAGATAATACATATGTTAAATGTCCCTTGTTCCATTGCAAGTAAGGACTTTCTGGATGCCTTGGGCCTCTTCCAGGGTTGCACAATAGTGACTTTGTTTACACTCATCTGAGTAGAGCATTGTGTACTTGAACAGTTTTAATGTATTGCGTTGAAATGCACTGTGTAAGTTTGATTTTAAACTGAAAAATATGGCCCTCCATTGTTTTTGATACAGAATATGTTGTCTCATTAGTAATAAAGGATAATAATGATAATAATGATGATGGTTAATGCTACTTTAGAATATCCATAGTACAATGTCTACACAGTACACAAAGGATTATTGGATTTCAAAATATTTTTACATTAATGCATTCTTTGAATGATTGACATAATTTGAGTTCCTGCAGAGAAATGGACAATTTATATGGCACTTTTCTTTTAAGGACATATACAGTAGTAAGAATGGTTTATATTATAGTGAGAGAATATGGAATTGAATAACATGATGGTTTCTGGATATGTGCTGCTATATTAACTACACATTTAAGCCACAAAGTAACTTTCTCTGTTTTAATTGTGAATTGAAATGCTGTGCAGAAACAGGGCTACATGACATGGAGGAAGAAAGTAGGATGGCCTGCAGATTCATATGCAAGCTGAATTGTGTTGTCAAAATGTATGTTATTTAAAGTAGAGTATCGTGGTAATAAAAAGCTGTGGAAATAAACTGTTTACCTTTCAGTATAATTACTTAGATTCTTAATAATTCATCTTGGATATTGTAGGCAACAATCTTGTCTTCTTTGACCTACTCTCTACCCTCAGTGCAGCATCACTGGCTGCCTGCAATGTTCAATTTAGGGCGAGGACGATACACAGCAGTACCACAGTGCACAAAGCACATACACGTAGACATCATTTGACTTGTGTAATGTTTACTTTAGGGTAAGGGCACTTCAATGAAGAAGAGTCAATTGCCAGTGGCCCTACACTGAGGGAGGGGAACGAACATGTCAGACTCATGGATCCGTGCGGTAGAGCTGGAAATATACTAAACTTAATGATTAAGGGCACTGTAAATTGACCAAATAATATTAAAAGGCTTTTATTAACATGTGCTGTACTATGATTTAAAAAAGTACCTGCTTTACAGCGTCCCTATAAATGATTTCACACCCTATTCTTAAAAGTATGACTTTACAATGAGATACATTTATCTTTGTATTGTAAGCTCCCTGCAGTTATACTGTATGAAAAAAACCCATTCTAGTACAGGAGATGAGATCTGCTATTTATGCCCAATAATATTAGTGGTCTCTGAATTTGAATCCAACCAAAATGTGTCATTATGATTAATACATCATTAATGTTCACAACTGAAAAGAATAAAAGTGGTGATACACTTTTCATTGAATTACATATATCTCAATCAGTAATTTTAATCACCCACTAGATTGCCTAGATAGTCCTTTCTCCCTTGCCAGCATCAGTACAGACCTTAAAGGAGAATTTTAATGTGAATAAACAGAATTACTTCACTTGATCAGCACTATTTTAGGCAGACATAATTAAGTTTTTTTTCTGGCTCATTAATCATTATCATTTAAACAATGATTGGTATCCAGAATTGATGGTGCTTGAATATCTCTATGACATTTTAATTTAAATTCATAATCAACATTTGTAATTCCTGGTAGCCTTTGTCACTTAGATTATTCCATTCGAAATTATGCATTGAGTATATATTTTTTGTTCTGGCAACCTTGAGTGACAAGAAAAACAATTATATTTGTATGAAGTACATACAAAAATGTTTTATAATTAATTTCATTAATTTTGTATATCAAATTCATTTTGTGGCTCAGCATAAGTATACCAGCTTCTACAAGCAAGTATTTTTTACAAGACCCATCAGGCAATCCTAACTAATATAATCCTAACTAATATGAAAGTGCTAATGAAATAATGAATATTGATACAAAGAGAACAATTTTAAGTAACCATGACCTCCATTCAATTCCAAGCCCGTAATTACCTTCATACAGGCCGTATGTCTGCAGGTTAGAAATTTGTTACAATTCCGGCTATATACAATTGACTCAGGGCGCAATTACAGGGCTATAGTTTAAAACCATAAACCATGAACCCATAAGTAGCAATTCAGGGCATGATCATGATCAATTAAGCATGCCCAACTTACAATTTAGAAAGATCCAATAGTAAATGAGACCGTCATCATGATGTCAGTAAAACATGGAGTTTAAACTACAATCAATTAGTGTTTAGTGGTCTGATCTGCAATGTAGAAATACATTAGAATCAATAAATCAACTGGTCTAGTCCATGTGGGTGGGCTGATATGTATTAACTCCTTGATTCCTGGGATTGATATACCACAGAAATAAAATGTAAAAATATAAAAAAAAAAATTTCATTGCTTTCCCAGTATTTTAAAGTACAGTAGTGTGTTTATATTTGCTTTTACAGTGCTACAAACAGGTGTTTAACCCACTTGTGAGTCCTATCTAGCACTCGTAGAAATGTTTAATACATTTGCTATTTATGGGTTTTAAGGCAATTGCTGGCTTGTTGAATTGTTGCAATTGATTATGGATTAAGACTGGCAGCACTTGTAGGCTTGAAACATTAAAGGAGTAAATAAAACTGAGTTACGATTTTTACAACCGCAGTGATTTTGAGCCTGTTACTCGTAAATGGATTGCAGATAACTAGAAGAGGCCAATTGAATAGCAAAACATTTTACAGGCTACATTACGGACTCCAGTAATTACAATTTGCTCAACTGAATGTGGGCCCAAGTCTTATCTTATTAGTACTTAGTGGTACAAAGCTTTTACTTTTGAATGCATATTTTAATGTGGAATGGCTGTATAGATTGTAACTCTGCTATGTACATTGCAAGGAAAAAGAAATATAAACAAAATTAATACGTTTAAAAAAAATCTGCTAATCAGTGCAGGAAATAATGATAATCCTGAGTTAGTACAATCCTTAAAATGCTTAGCATAGAATTGCATATATAGATGGTTGACTTTTGACAAGGATAATCCTCATGGTGGATACATTGATGAATACATTGATTTTAAAAACTAGAGAAACAATTCTAAATGATGTACTTGAATGAGCACTGTGGTCATGAATTTAAAATATAATCTTTCAAAGAAATACACTTGAAAAATGGAAACATTCTTAGAATTTAAAAAAGGACATTCTGGTACTTCAGAGGGCAAACACCCATCTCTGTCTGGGATCACAAAAAGCCATGGATAAATAAAACAGCATTGATGGCACCCAAAAATAAGGGGGGATTAATCCTTCCAGACTTACTAAAATACTATAAAGCTAAAAGACTGGCTCAAATAACCAAATGGTTTGGGAAAGAGCAGCTGCCAGTGGGGGTAGAGATTGAAAAAAGTGCCCTTAGGGAACGGAACCTTTTCATTAGCCAGGTATTATGGCTTAGCCTACATCACAAACTAAGCAGATCCTCCCTTCCCACAAGCGTGGTTCAATAATTAGCTGTATGGAATCAAACAAATAAAATAATCAGGCTCGTGGCTCACCGGTCTATGGTTATATTAGAAGAATCCACCAATTAATAGACTCCCACAATTAAAATGGTGGTTAGATAACAAATATACTATAGTTGCTGATCATTTTAGGGGAAATCAGCAGTGGTCCCCCACGACATTCAGAGACCATCACCACTTACCTTTAAAGGAATGGCTTAACCTATCTCAAGTAAACGCTAATATTACCAAGGTACTTAAACTTAATACTTCAGCCAGGAAAACCCTGTTCGAAAAATGCTGCATAGATAATCCCAATGGCAATAAAAATATATCCATTATATACAATTATCTCTTAGACCATACCACGCCATCTAATCTTTACCATCAATATTCATGGGAATTGGAACCTGCCATCACCCTGACCAACGTGCAATTGAACAAAATACATAAACAGGCTACAAGCTCCTCCCTCAACACAATTCTTAGAGAAAACTCACACAAGACCATCATGAGGTGGTACCTGACTCCAGCCAGGCTGAAACTTTCTGATCCATCCCTAGATGGCAACTGCTTCAGAAGATGTGATTCCTCTGGGACTGTCCAAACATTGCCCATATATGGTTAGAGACATATCATATATTAGAGAAACTGTGTGGTCACAAGATCCCGAAAAAAACAGAAGAAGCTTTTTTAGGCCTTTCCATAGACGATCTCTCTAAAGAAGATATAACCTTCAGTGAACCCACTACATACATTCCACCCCTTACCCGCTTCTCATCCCTTCCCTTTTATCTATCCTTTCTGCTTCCTTCTACATTCTATCTCTTACAACGGTGCTTAAGACGTACATAAGTGTATACAAATTCTATAAGGAAAAACTAAAAGTTAAATGGAAATAAGTATATTTCTCTATTCTTCAAATGTTATGTCTGCACTGGTTATAATAATTAAAAAAAGGTAATAGTAGAGCCTCTAATGTATTACTTTTTATGCAGTTTCCAAAGGTCTACTTCCTGAGGTGGGAGGAACCTTTGAATGCAGAGAGGAAGGTCTATCTGCACAAAAGGAATACAGGAGTAAATATTGCCAGTGGCCTCATTAGGCAGAATCAGGCCCAGTCAAGTAAAATGGAAATATACAGCAAATATTAGTTGCATGTACATTTTTAAATTATAGTTTGTGTTTTTATTTACCTATTCTAAAATCATGTTGCACATTATCAGCTTAATTATTAAAAAGCCATGTAGAACAAAAATTAGCAAAGTGGTTCCTTTAAGACACACAACCTTATAGGGTCACTGTAGTTTGGAAAAACAATCATTAGATGTTTGTAAAATATGCATCAATCTACAGTTGTTGTTTTGTCATTCAGTTGTGTCTGACTTTCTGTGACCCTATAAACTACAGCACTCCAGGCACAATTATTATGTCTCAGATCATGCTTATCCATAAGGTTTTCTTGGCAAAAATACTGAAGTGGGTTTCCAGTTCCTTCTCCAGTTGACTGTAATTTGTCTGACCTCTCTGCTATGAAGTGCCGTCGTGGGTGACCCTACATTTTATAGTTCACAACTTCACTGAAGTTCACAAGTTTGTCAAGGTAGCAATCCAGAAAGGGAATCTAACGGTATTAATAGCTAATAGAGATGTCACGAATAGTTCGCCGGCAGACTGTTCCCGGCGAACATAGCATGTTCGCGTTCGCAGCGAACTGCGAACATATGCCATATTCGACCCGCCCCCTATACTTTATCATTGAGCAAACTTTGACCCTGCAACTCACAGTCAGCAGACACATTCCAGCCAATCAGCATCATACCCTGCCTTCTAGACCCTTCTAAATCATGGACAGCAGCCATTTTGGAATCATAACTAACTTGCAGTCTTACTGAGAGGAGGCTGAGTGTAGGTGATACTGCATCAATAGGGAAAACCATAGCTAGGCTACTGTACACAGTGTGCAATACAGTCCTGAAGGACTCTTTTGATCTCTGCTGCAAGGACACCCCTGTGTCTCTTCCCCCCCTTATCATCATCCTCCCCTCACCTTAGCACCCAACCCTAACACCCCTCACACTTATCCATAACACCCATCAACCCTAAGACCTAACACCCCTCACACTTATTCCTAACATGCCTCACCCTAACACCCCTTACATTTATCCCTAACACCCCTCACGCTAACACCTAACCCTAACACCCCTCACACTTATCCCTAACACCTAACCCTAACATCCCTCACCCTAACACCTAACCCTAACACCCCTTACACTTATCCCTAATACCCCTCACACTAACACCTAACAATAACACCCCTGACACTTATCCCTAACACCCCTCACCCTAACCCTAACACCCCTCACACTTAACCCTAACACCCCTTACATTAACCCTAACACCCCTCACACTTATCCCTAACACCTAACCCTAACATCCCTCACCCTACCACCTAACCCTAACACCCCTTACACTTATCTCTAACACCCCTCACCCTAACACCTAACCCTAACACCCCTCACACTTATCCCTAACACCCCTTACCCTAACACCCCTCACACTTATCCCTAACACCTAACCCTAACATCCCTCACCCTACCACCTAACCCTAACACCCCTTACACTTATCCCTAACACCCCTCACCCTAACACCTAACCCTAACACCCTCACACTTATCCCTAACACCCCTCACCCTAACCCTAACACCCCTCACACTTAGCCCAAACACCCCTTACCCTAACCCTAACACCCCTCACACTTATCCCTAACACCTAACCCTAACACCTCACCCTAACACCTAACCCCTCACACTTATCCCTAACACCCCTCACCCTAACCTAACACCCCTCACACTTATCCCTAACACCTAACCCTAACACCCCTACACTTATCCCTAACACCCCTCACCCAACACCTAACCCTAACACTCCTCACCCTTACCCTAACACCCTCACCTTAACCCTAACACCCCTCACACTTATCCCTAACACCCCTCACACTTATCCCTAACACATAACCCTAACATCCCTCACCCTAACACCTAACCCTAACACCCCTAACACTTAACCCTAACACCCCTCACCAACACCTAACAATAACACCCCACACCCTAACACCCCTCACCCTAACCCTAACACCACACACACTTAACCCTAACACCCCTTACATAACCCTAACACCCCTCACATACTTATCCCTAACACCTAACCCTAACATCCCTCACCCTACCACTAACCCTAACACCTTACACTTATCACTAACACCCCTCACCCTAACACCTAACCCTAACACACCTCACACTTATCCCTAACACCTAACCCTAACACCCCTCACACTTATCCCTAACACCTAACCCTAACATCCCTCACCCTTACCACCTAACCCTAACACCCCTTACACTTATCCCTAACACCCCTCACCCTAACACCTAACCCTAAACACTCCTTACACTTATCCCTAACACCCTCACCCTAACCCTAACACCCTTCACACTTATCCCTAACACCCCTTACCCTAACCCTAACACCCCTCACACTTATCCCTAACACCTAACCCTAACATCCCTCACCCTAACACCTAACCCCTCACACTTATCCCTAACACCCCTCACCCTAATCCTAACACCCCTCACACTTATCCGTAACACCTAACCCTAACATCCCTCACCCAAACACCTAACCCTAACACCCCTTACACTTATCCCTAACACCCCTCACCCTAACACCTAACCCTAACACTCCTCACACTTATCCCTAACACCCCTCACCTTAACCCTAACACCACTCACACTTATCCCTAACACCCCTCACCCTAACCCTAACACCCCTCACACTTATCCCTAACACCCCTTACCCTAACCCTAACACCCCTCACACTTATCCCTAACACCTAAAACTAACATCCCTCACCCTAACACCTAACCCTAACACCACTCACACTTATCCCTAACACCCCTTTACCTTAACCCTAACACCCCTCACACTTATCCCTAACACCCCTCACCCTAACCCTAACACCCCTCACAATTATCCCTAACACCCCTTACCCTAACACCCTTCACACTTATCACTAACACCTAACCCTAACACCCCTTACACTTATCCCTAACACCCCTCACCCTAACACCTAACCCTAACATCACTCACACTTATCCCTAACACCCCTCACCCTAACCCTAACACCCCTCACACTTATCCCTAACACCTAACCCTAACATCCCTCACCCTCACACCTAACCCTAACAACA
>JAPZIH010001211.1:0-51483 GCA_027410445.1 Discoglossus pictus
AAACAGCTGGAGCAGGGGTGTTGAAAGGTGCATGTGGCAATCCGGCCTGCAAGGCCCCGCGAAGGAAGGTGCGCGAGTCGGGGGAGATGGCATCCCTAATCTCCTGGAGCAAGCGCCCTGAGACTTTGGGCGTCACATATCCCAAACGGAGGGCAAGCTCCTGGGGTGAAACCCAATCAGAACGCCCGTATTCCAGGAGATCCCCGACTCGGGTCATCCGTGCATGACTAAGGCGGCGGATGATACTGGGGGACTGTAACATTGGAGCTCCCACTGCTGGATAAAATAGCAGGGGCTCCGTGAATATTTCATCCCCCAAAGGCACGCCCTGCCTGGTCACGGAGACCATGCTCCAGGCCTTGAGGATTTCCTGGTAGTATGCCGGCAACACAGAGAGGTCTCTCCCAAACCCCTCGGGCCTGATCAGAAATAATTGCCGGTCATACCCCAGGTTGCGCAACTGTCGATAAAAGCTGGATGCCAGTGCGCACCACTGCGGAGAGGGATCTGCATATAGGTATCTCTGCAGGTACTGAAGGCGGAAGGTGGACAACTGGGAGCACACACAAACTACTCCCTGTCCACCCTCCACCAAAGGCAGACTTGCAACCCCTGCAGAGACCCAATGCCTTCCCATCCAGAGGAAATCTAACAAATTCCTCTGGATATTGGTGACAAACTCGGGGGTCGGACTCAGACAAATCAGCCGGTGCCAGATCTGAGAAGCAACCAGCTGATTCACCACTAGAGTCCGCCCCCTAAGGGAAAGCATTTTTGCTAGACCCCTCCATCGTCCCAGACGAGAGAGGACACTGCCCTCTAACTCCCTCCAGTTGTCTGGGACGGAAGCGTCCGCAGCGGACAGGTAGACCCCCAGATATTTAATGACATCTGCCTCCCACGTGATGTCACGAAACGTGGGAGGCAAAGAGTCTACCTGTAAATTACCCTCTAAAAGGCCTGTGCATTTGGACCAGTTGATCTGAGCGGAGGAGGCAGCTGAATATACCTCCTGGCACTGTTTTGCCAGCTCAAGTTTAACTGGATCCTGGGCCACGAGGAGCACATCGTCAGCATAAGCTGAAAGGACAATCCGCATGTCTGGATCTTTTAGCACCAGCCCTGTGAGCCTTTTCCTCAGTAGGCAGAGGAAAGGCTCGATGGCCAGTGCATATAACTGTCCAGACAAGGGACATCCTTGACGCACCCCTCGTCCAAATACCAAAGGTGCTGTTAGGGACCAATTGATTTTAAGTAAACACTCTGCAGAGGCGTACAGCGTTCTTATAAAGCCCACAAACTGTGGGCCAAAGCCGTACGCTTGCAGAGTGGCTATGAGGTAACCATGGTCCACCCTGTGAAATGCCTTCTCTTGATCTAAAGAGAGAAAGGCGAGTGACAGACCAGTCCTGCGAGAATAATGCAATAGATCCCGGATCAGAAAGATACTATCAAAGATAGTTCGGCCCGGGATCGCATAGGACTGGTCAGGGTGAACCAATTCTGCCAGCACAGACCCAAGACTAAGCGAGATGGCTTTAGCTACAATCTTGTAGTCTGTGCTGAGCAGAGAGACCGGTCGCCAGTTCTTAATAAGCCGGAGATCCCCCTTTTTGGGCAGCAGGGCAAGTACTGCCCTGCGACAAGACAGGGGCATCTCCCCAGTCTCCAGGGCTTCCCCAAGGACCAGATGAAAATCAGGTCCCAGAGTCTCCCAGAAAAATAGGAAAAACTCTACAGTCAGTCCGTCCAGTCCTGGAGACTTCTCACAGGACATGGCACGGAGGGCTTCAGAGAGCTCTTGAAAAGATAGTGGTATATCAAGCCGCTCTCTTACACCCGCACTGACTGTGGGGAGCCCCTCCCATAGCACCCTGCAGGCGTCTGGAGAAATGGGATCCGGAGAGTAAAGATCTTTATAAAAGTTCCGGGCTCTATCCCGGATACTCTCCGGATCTGTAAGGGGGGGCACTGTCTTCATCTAGAAGACAGGTGATGTGCCTACTGTTACCCCCCTTTTTCTCCAGTGAGTAGAAGAGGCGCGAGCCACGGTCTAGATCTTTGAGAAAACCTAAGCGGCTGCGCACGTATGCCCCCTTGGCCTGGTGTCGTTCCAGGTCACAGAGGACACCCTTCCTCTCTACATACTCGCTCTGCAGGGATTGGTCCCTACAAGTGAACAGCCTCTGCTCCAGATGGAGTACCTCCCCCCGGAGTGACTCCAACTCAGCTTCGCGCTGCCCACTCGTACCCTTGGTATATTCCTGACACAGAAGTCGCAAATGAACCTTGCCCACGTCCCACCACAGTTTTAACGTGGCAAAGTCTCCCTTGCAAACCCTCCAGTCCGTCCAAAACTCCCGGATCAATGTCACGAGCCCCTGGTCCTTTAACAAAGCATTGTTGAAGTGCCAATAGGCGGCTCGTGGCGCTGTTGGCGTTAGCGCCACCGTCACAGACACACAGTTGTGGTCTGTGAAAGGAGCCAGCCTAATGGCACAAGAACCGACTCGTGACATATAGTGACTAGATATATATAGTCTGTCGATCCGGGAGTGGGACACCAGACCGGCTCTCACCCTGACGTAGGTGAAACCGTCTGATGCCCCTGGGTTCTTCTCTCGTCAGATGTCCTCCAGGGAGAAGCGGGCGATGATCTCCCGCAGGGCTGACGCAGAAGGCGGGTACAGCTCTGGACTATTCCGGTCCAGAGCGTCGAGGGTGCAGTTGAAATCACCCCCGAGTGCCAAACACTCATCTGCGTCAACCGTCTCCAAAAACTGGGACAGTCTGGCGAGGAACCTCACTCTCTCGGGCCCTCCAGCAGGAGCATATATATTAACTAGGTTAATGATGCTACCCTGCTCTCGGACCCGGAGGTGGATTAGACGGCCTGGGATAATAGCTTTCACAAGCAGCAGCTCTGGCTGAAAAAACTCTGAGAACAGGGTCACCACTCCACATGACGCCGATGTGAAGTGGCTGAAGAAGACCCTGCCTCTCCACTCCAGTTGCCACGAGGCCTCAGCCTCTGGAGTGGTGTGAGTTTCCTGCAGGAAGCTCACAGAGTACCCTCCCTGATATAAATAGGAGAGTACCTGGAACCTGCGGAAACTGTCTTGACAGCCATTGGTATTTAGCGTGCTGATGTGCAAAGCCATTACTGCGTGTCAGGAATTGTGCGTTCCTCAGACCCTTGAGACTGCTGATAGGACACGCACATTTTATAGAATTTCCGGACGCGGAGATGCTCCGCAGTCCCAGAATTCTTGGCCCTAGTGCTGACCACTAGATATTGCTGGAGAGAGTGGAGAATAAACGACATATTCTTCCACCTCTCCAAGGCCAGCCGCACCTTCCTTTTCTTTTGTCCATGAAGGGTGCTCTCAAGGAATAGATCTATTTCCTTGACAGGGATAACCCACCCAGAATCTGATGTTCCTTCTAGTGGGTCACCCCTGGTCTCCTCTTGGCTGAGGGCTTTTACTCCATCCTCCCCGGCTGGAGTCAGTTTCCTCAGCTTTATTCTCAGAGACCCACTCTTAGATGATACAGAAGGCGTCCCTTTAGCACCCTTCAAGGTAAATAATGGACCCTTGGATTGCTGCTGCACCCCTGTAGCTTCAGGAGTGCATTCAGGGGTAGCTGGCTGGACAGCAGTGGCTGGCATGGCTTCCTTAATGGAAGCCTTGGAGGCTTTATATGCCTCCTCTGCCAGTTCCACCGCTGCTTGCTCAGCTTGGATGGCACCGATGTTAGGGTCAGTGGACGGCTGAGGAGTGTAGACAGGCTCTCCCATGATGTTAACAGGAAAACCTGTTTTATCACCCTCCCCCATTTCCACTTCCCCTTGTGCCACATCCCCCCTGACAGACAAATCCATGGGGTCCTGAATGGGGGTCATGCCTATATTCCCCCCCTCTAGTAGTGACTCGGCCTGGGGCTCTAACAAATCCCGAGGTACGTCACTAGAGAGTGACACTGGAGGAGGAGACTGACTGGTGCCCTTGAAGCTCAGCACCTCAGGGACACTGACTACACATTCAGCAGGGGCTTTGTTGGGACCCCCCTCAAAGACCAGAGGCAGAAGCTGATCTTTCTTGTCTACCCCTGCCTCACTTGGGAGACCCTCTTGCCCCTGCTTTTCCTCCAGACCCTTTTCCACATTAACCCCTATAGGGTCTGGAGAGAGAGATGTGTGGTCTGGCACCGGCTGGCTGAGCTTAATAACCGGGCCAGACAATGTCACCGGATGAGGAGGAGATGTTTTGTTCCTCTTCTTGCTTTTAGAGGGAGGTGCTCCACTATAGAGCACTTCCCACTTATCAGCAACCTCCCTGTTGGTTTTATGCTTCCTCTTCCTGGGGACGTCACTCCTGGAAGAGGAGCTGCCACTAGCTGCCTCCCCTGCAGAGGGCTTATTATCCCTCTGTTTACACTGTGCCCCCACACTAACTGATGTAATTATGGTGGGGGCAGATTGGGACTTGGGAGATGCAGCTGTGACACTGGGAGGACCGGTGACATTCTTCCCCTTTTTCCCCGTGTCTGCAGTCTTGCTGGAAACCACAGACACAGATGGCTTTTTTGGGGAAGAAGGGGGTTTGGATGCCGTGGTGGTGGCTTGAGGAACGGCCTCCTTGCCTGAGCTCTGTGGGGGGGCTATGACCCTTGAGGTCCCCGCTGTTATGGGCTCAGCGGGGATGGGTGCTGTACTGACGGAGGTGCCATTTGCTGGGGCTGGGGCATGATGCTTTTCATTAGGACAATTCCTACGTGTATGCCCCAACCCCTTGCAATGATAGCACTGCACCTCCGTAGTGCTGTAAAAAATCATGTAGAGCACCCCCTCAAATGGAACCCCAAAAGACCCCTCAATGTTTTCTGCGCCCTGAGGCAGGCACATCTGTACCTGCCTCTTGAAAGAGAGCACATGACGAAGTGCTCTCTCTCTGCACCCCAGGGGAATTTTAATAAATGGTGTTTTTACTTCCCCTAGGGTTAGCAGGTGGGGGCGCAGGAGGGAGTCTGGTAGGAAGGGGGGCACATTAGAGAGTGTTACTTTTGTGCCCAACCCTTCCAGGGGTTCTATTGGGACATATAATCCCCCCACTGTGATGCCTCTCTGTACAAGAATGTGAGCAGCAGCCAGCGTACGGGTAAAGAAAACTGCTTTCCCGTACATTTTGCTGGCTGCTACTATAACAGAGGGGCTGATGACGTTAGCTGCAGCACGCAGATAGATATCAATGCTGTAGACCCCAGACATCTGACATTTAACCCCATGCTTCCTAGTGATCTGCCCCTCAGCCCCAGCGGTGGTATTACTGGGGCCAGCAGAAACCACCTGTGACCAGGTATTAGCCACAGGGGTAGGTCTGCTGGCAGAACCACCAGGAGCTGGGGCTGCCTTATCTGCCTGGGGCCTATGCTGAGCAGTGCTGCAGCTAGGATTTTCAGGGGCCATTATTCCCCCTTTTGACCCCTGAGGCTTCTTAGTGGTCTTATCCCTCATGTTTAGACCCTTTTTTTTTTAGTTTATTTGTTTTAACCCCTCTGTATCTCTGTGTCAGATGTTAAAAAAAAAAGCCTTTTCAACAAAAATTCTAATTGTTTTCCCCCCCACTGCCTACAAAGATGTTACTTGTCTTCTCTCCCCCAAAACATAAAACCCAACACCAAACAAACAAAACTTCAACAAAACCTAATAAACTTTTTAAAAGAAAAAAAAAGTCAAAGTAACAAAGCTCCAGGAGTGAAGGTGTAGTGCTAAGGGAGGGGTGTGGCAAAGTATCCAGGAGACAGCTCACTCTCCTGGGATAGAGACTTGAGCCTGACTCCCAGAAAACTAAAACTTAAATTAAACTAAGAAAAATACCACAAAAACTCCCAAAAATTAACAACACCGTGCACAAAGTGCTTATAAACAGAAAAGTGTTAAAATAAAACTTGTATTTGAGGGACTAAGACCCTAAAAAGCCTTTTGTTTGGAGCTCAAGCATGCACACAACATGCTCTCTTGCACAGTACTTGTAAGCAGGACACACACTATGGGTAGCGGTCAAGCAAATGAACTTTGACGGTTATGCAAATGCACTTAGATTTAAGAAAATAAAAGTTTGGTTTTTTTAAATGTGGACTGTTGGTACCCCAACTAGACTGGATTGGTTGAACTTGGCACAGTGTATTTTAAAATTATGAGAAAAACTGTTCTGTAAACTAAAGAAAAATCATTTTAGGAGGGTGAGAGATAAAGAAACCGGATGGGGGGATACCGAGCAGAGCACACCATCTAAAGCCCACTGGGAGACAAACTCATCCATTCCCCCAGTGGACAAAGCCAGGTGGTACTCTGCCCGGATACGTGAGCGCACCAGCACCCGGAACATGGCCTCAGGTGACAAGGGAACCCCCCTCTATCAAACACTGCTTCCTGGACTTATATATAGCCAATTTGGCTAATGCCAGGAGCAGGTTGACGAGGAGGTCCCTGGCCTTATTGCCCCGGGACACTGGGCGCCCAAAAATAAAAATGTGAGGGGAGAAATGCAGCCAGAACTGCAGGAGGAGGCCCCTCAAGAGTGACAAGAGGGGCTGCAGTCTGGCGCAACTAAAATAAATATGATACACGGACTCTCCCTTGCCACAGAATGGACAAGTGGAGGGAGAGTCCGTGAATTTAGCTAAGTACTCTCCCGTGCTCAGTGCACCATGGAGCACTCTCCAACTCAAGTCCCCGGTGGGTCGTGGAACTAAATCAGAATAAAGTTCCCTCCACCGGGGCCTCTTGCCCTCGTCAGCTGGTAGGACCCGCCTCCAGATGGTATCGGGGCGGGTCACGAGGGCAAGGAAGTGCACTGTATGGAGCACGAGAGAATATAAGCTCTTCCTCGGCATGCCGCGAAAGCATGCCGAGGGTATGTCCCTCAACTTCGAGAGGTTGGGGACAGGAGGAGCCTGAGGGGAAACACGGGGCTTGTGTCCAATGCAAACAGCCGGAGAAGGGGTGTTGAAAGGTGCATGTGGCACTCCGGCCTGCAAAGCCCCGCGAAGGAAGGTGCGAGAGTCGGGGGAGATGGCATCCCTAATCTCCTGGAGCAAGCGCCCTGAGACTTTGGGCGTCACATATCCCAAATGGAGCGCAAGCTCCTGGGGTGACACCCAATCAGAACGCCCGTATTCCAAGAGATCCCCGACTCGGGTCATCCGTGCATGACTAAGGCGGCGGATGATACTGGGGGACTGTAACATTGGAGCCCCCACTGCTGGATTAAATAGCAGGGGCTCCGGGAATATTTCATCCCCCAAAGGCACGCCCTGCCTGGTCACGGAGACCATGCTCCAGGCCTTGAGGGTTTCCTGGTAGTATGCCGGCAACACAGAGAGGTCTCTCCCAAACCCCTCGGGCCCGATCAGAAATAATTGCCGGTCATACCCCAGGTTGCGCAACTGGCGATAAAAGCTGGATGCCAGTGCGCACCACTGCGGAGAGGGATCTGCATATAGGTATTTCTGCAGGTACTGAAGGCGGAAGGTGGACAACTGGGAGCACACAAAAACTACACAAACTACTACCACCAAAGGCAGACTTGCCACACCTGCAGAGACCCAATGCCTTCCCATCCAGAGGAAATCTAACAAATTCCTCTGGATATTGGTGACAAACTCGGGGGTCGGACTCAGACAAATCAGCCGGTGCCAGATCTGAGAAGCCACCAGCTGATTCACCACTAGAGTCCGCCCCCTAAGGGAAAGCATTTTTGCTAGACCCCTCCATCGTCCCAGACGAGAGAGGACACTGCCCTCTAACTCCCTCCAGTTGTCTGGGACGGAAGCATCCGCAGCGGACAGGTAGACCCCAGATATTTAATGACATCTGCCTCCCACGTGATGTCACGAAACGTGGGAGGCAAAGAGTCTACCTGTAAATTACCCTCTAAAAGGCCTGTGCATTTGGACCAGTTGATCTGAGCGGAGGAGGCAGCAGAATATACCTCCTGGCACTGTTTTGCCAGCTCAAGATCAACTGGATCCTGGGCCACGAGGAGCACATCGTCAGCATAAGCTGAAAGGACAATCCGCATGTCTGGATCTTTTAGCACCAGCCCTGTGAGCCTTTTCCTCAGTAGGCAGAGGAAAGGCTCGATGGCCAGTGCATATAACTGTCCAGACAAGGGACATCCTTGACGCACCCCTCGTCCAAATACCAAAGGTGCTGTTAGGGACCAATTGATTTTAAGTAAACACTCTGCAGAGGCGTACAGCGTTCTTATAAAGCCCACAAACTGTGGGCCAAAGCCGTACGCTTGCAGAGTGGCTATGAGGTAACCATGGTCCACCCTGTCAAACGCCTTCTCTTGATCTAAAGAGAGAAAGGCGAGTGACAGACCAGTCCTGCGAGAATAATGCAATAGATCTCGGACCAGAAAGATACTATCAAAGATAGTCCGGCCCGGGATCGCATATGACTGGTCAGGATGAACCAATTCTGCCAGCACAGACCCAAGTCTAAGCGAGATGGCTTTAGCTACAATCTTGTAGTCTGTGCTGAGCAGAGAGACCGGTAGCCAGTTCTTAATAAGCAGGAGATCCCCCTTTTTGGGCAGCAGGGCAAGTACTGCCCTGCGACAAGACAGGGGCATCTCCCCGGTCTCCAGGGCTTCCCCAAGGACCAGATGGAAATCAGGTCCCAGAGTGTCCCAGAAAAATTGGAAAAACTCTACAGTCAGTCCGTCCAGTCCTGGAGACTTCTCACAGGACATGGCACTGAGGGCTTCAGAGAGCTCTTGAAAAGATAGTGGTATATCAAGCCGCTCTCTTACACCCTCAGTGACTGTGGGAAGCCCCTCCCATAGCACCCTGCAGGCTTCTGGAGAAATGGGATCCGGAGAGTAAAGATCTTTATAAAAGTTCCGGGCACTGTCCCGGATACTCTCCGGATCTGTAAGGGGGGCACCGTCTTCATCTAGAAGACAGGTGATGTGCCTACTGTTACCCCCCTTTTTCTCCAGTGAGTAGAAGAGACGCGAGCCGCGGTCTAGATTTTTAAGAAAACCTAAGCGGCTGCGCACGTATGCCCCCTTGGCCTGGTGTCGTTCCAGGTCAAAGAGGACACCCTTCCTCTCTACATACTCGCTCTGCAGGGATTGGTCCCTACAAGTGAACAGCCTCTGCTCCAGATGGAGTACCTCCCCCTGGAGTGACTCCAACTCAGCTTTGCGCTGCCCACTTGCACCCTTGGTATATTCCTGATACAGAAGTCGCAAATGAACCTTGCCCACTTCCCACCACAGTTATAACATGGCAAAGTCTCCCTTGCAACCCCTCCAGTCCGTCCAAAACTCCCGGATCAATGTCACGAGCCCCTGGTCCTTCAACAAAGCATTGTTGAAGTGCCAATAGGCGGCTCGTGGTGCTGTTGGCGTTAGCGCCACCGTCACAGACACACAGTTGTGGTCTGTGAAAGGAGCCAGCCTAATGGCACAAGAACCGACTCGTGACATATAGTGACTAGATATATATAGTCTGTCGATCCGGGAGTGGGACACCAGACCGGCTCTCACCTTGACGTAGGTGAAACCGTCTGATGCCCCTGGGTTCTGCTCTCGCCAGATGTCCTCCAGGGAAAAGCGGGCGATGATCTCCCGCAGGGCTGACGCAGAAGGCGGGTACGGCTCTGGACTATTCCGGTCCAGAGCGTCGAGGGTGCAGTTGAAATCACCCCCGAGTGCCAAACACTCATCTGCGTCAACCGTCTCCAAAAACTGGGACAGTCTGGCGAGGAACCTCACTCTCTCGGGCCCTCCAGCAGGGGCATATATATTAACTAGGTTAATGATGCTACCCTGCTCTCGGACCCGGAGGTGGATTAGACGGCCTTGGATAACAGTTTTCACAAGCAGCAGCTCTGGCTGAAAAGACTCTGAGAACAGGGTCACCACTCCACATGACGCCGATGTGAAGTGGCTAAAGAAGACCCTGCCTCTCCACTCCAGTTGCCACGAGGCCTCAGCCTCTGGAGTGGTGTGAGTTTCCTGCAGGAAGCTCACAGAGTACCCTCCCTGATATAAATAGGAGAGTACCTGGAACCTGCGGAAACTGTCTTGACAGCCATTGGTATTTAGTGTGCTGATGTGCAAAGCCATTACTGCGTGTCAGGAATTGTGCGTTCCTCAGACCCTTAAGACTGCTGATAGGACACGCACATTTTATAGAATTTCCGGACGCGGAGATGCTCCGCAGTCCCAGAATTCTTGGCCCTAGTGCTGACCACTAGATATTGCTGGAGAGAGTGGAGAATAAACGACATATTCTTCCACCTCTCCAAGGCCAGCCGCACCTTCCTTTTCTTTTGTCCATGAACGGTGCTCGAAAGGAATAGATCTATTTCCTTGACAGGGATAACCCACCCAGAATCTGATGTTCCTTCTAGTGGGTCACCCCTGGGCTCCTCTTGACTGAGGGCTTTTACTCCATCCTCCCTGGCTGGAGTCAGTTTCCTCAGCTTTATTCTCAGGGACCCCCTCTTAGATGATACAGAAGGAGTCCCTTTAGCACCCTTCAAGGTAAATAATGGACCCTTGGATTGCTGCTGCACCCCTGTAGCTTCAGGAGTGCATTCAGGGGTAGCTGGCTGGACAGCAGTGGCTGGTATGGCTTCCTTAATGGAAGCCTTGGAGGCTTTATATGCCTCCTCTGCCAGTTCCACCGCTGCTTGCTCATCTTGGATGGCACCGATGTTAGGGTCAGTGGACGGCTGAGGAGGGTAGACAGGCTCTCCCATGATGTTAACAGGAAAACCTGTTTTATCACCCTCCCCCATTTCCACTTCCCCTTGTGCCACATCCCCCCTGACAGACAAATCCATGGGGTCCTGAATGTGGGTCATGCCTTTATTCCCCCCCTCCAGTAGTGACTCGGCCTGGGGCTCTAACAAAGCCCGAGGTACGTCACTAGAGAGTGACACTGGAGGAGGAGACTGACTGGTGCCCTTGAAGCTCAGCACCTCAGGGACACTGACTACCCATGCAGCAGGGGCTTTGTTGGGACCCCCCTCAAAAGCCAGAGGCAGAACCTGATCTTTCTTGTCTACCCCTGCCTCACTTGGGAGACCCTCATGCCCCTGCTTTTCCTCCAGACCCTTTTCCACATTAACCCCTATAGGGTCTGGAGAGAGAGATGTGTGGTCTGGCACCGGCTGGCTGAGCTTAATAACTTTACTTGCTGCTTCACTATTGCTACTCTTTGAACTGCTATCCCCTTCATACTCTTGGTGTTCAACCTTTTACATGAAGGTGCTATTTTTGGGCAGCTTGGAACATTGTTTTAGCCCTTATTTTCAGGTCTTCCATTTTTGAGAACCACTTTTGGCTTTAGGTTGCACTCTTAAGAACTGTTATTATAAAAAAAACTGTTTAACTACAGTATTACAAGTATAGTTATTTTTCATAGACTGTGCAATGATTTTAATAACACTGTCATAAACAAAAGCTGCAGGACATCACACAATAAATATCTTCTGTAAGTAATACAATTGTTTTTCTGTTATCTCAGCTTTTATTACATTTTCAGTTCATCACAATTGGGACCTTTATTTAAAAAAATCTTAAACAAATTCACTGAAAATATTACATATTCCTTAGCCTTTATTTAACTAGAGAATATGGGTGTCACCACAAAAGTAACAACCAATTATCAACAGAAGGGCAAAGAAAAAATCATTATTCACAAATGCTACATTAAATGGGACACTATATAGATAATTTAGATTGATTAAAATTACATTTAATTCACTTGAAAATGAATTTATGGGTACCAAAAATATTAAAATTATTTTTCACATAGTATTTTACATGTATCTATGAAATCAGCAGCACCACCCTACTATGAGGAAGGAATAATAAAACATTGCAAAACAAGTCTGCTAAATCTGCACTTTTTTAAAATAATTAGTTTACAGAAAGGAGTCAGCAAGGTTTTATTAAACTGCTGTGGAATGTACAGATGAAATGAAACCCAGTTAGCAGTTTCATTTTGGAAGTAAAAACAGTATTCTATAAAATGTAGGAACACATTTCTATGAAACAAAAGCAAACAAATGCTATTCAAATATGCTTTGTTTTAATATTTGTATGTACTTCACTACACTTAAATCTTATCCTCTAATTTGCAAAATATTAACTGCAAAGCTTGCTGACTATAAAACAGCATCAGATCAACTCATATAACACACAATAACAGTATGAGTACACATTTATTGGCTCACTTATGCACTTGTATAAAAACATAAGACACAGCTGACATTATAGCTTTACACAGTTCACTTATGAAAGAACAAAAGCCCATGCATTAAATATCCAGTTGACTATATCAAATTATTCCTCCTTAAATCTTGCAATCAGTTATGGAAATCACATATATAGTTGTCAGCAATACGAGTCATTGCAAAGCGAGGGTCGCAGTTGATGGCAAGGAGCGCCAAAGGCACTCCTTGCGCTGGTGGAAAGGGGCTTGGAAAGAACCTATTTTAAACTTGTGGGGTCCGTTAATATCCCTGATAGCAGAGAAAAAAAATCAAGATAATCACAGCCAGGATCACCAACAAGAGGCCAGGATACCAAGGCTATTGTAGTAACTTTTTCTCCCAGCAGGTTTGGTAGCAATGACCCAAAAAAGGATTATTCTTTTACCGTAGAATGACACTCACACATAGATTATGTAAGCTGAAACTGTAGAACCATTTATTGACCAAAACACAGCAAATAAAGTCAACCAATCACACAAAGTCAAAACTTTAAGCAAATATAGGATTAGCCTTTCACCTTATTCCATACCCTGGCCACGTCGAGGGAAGCTGTCCATCACATGGTGTCATTCCCCCTGAGTACCTGCTGCTGGACAAGAGCCGGCTGATTGCTATGATTAATTCTTCCTTAGTTCTCAGCCTTTAAAGGGCATAATCAGTCAGAACAGTGGCAGTGACACAATGTCTGACTGCCTAAGTGACCCTCTGCCCTCACCGCTACTCAGCTTCCCAATACCAGGACCTAGCGGAAGCAATCTGTACCTGTATGGCATCCCTTGGGCAGCTTGCGGTTATTGGTAGCTGGTACAAGTTACACTCAGGGACAAGTACCTACGCTAGAGAGGGTGGAACACCTTTGGATATCTGACTCTGCATGGACTAGTGGCACATAGTATAATTAGGCAGAGTTGGGGAACTTAGGCAATATTTCTGGGCAGGTTCCAGTTATCTGAGGGGACAAGCTGCAAACTCTACCTATAATCCTAATGGTCAGATGCTAGGAAGGTACATAGTCATAAGGTCATAAGGGGTTCAGTTACTTTTTGAAAGGTGAGACCAGGGGTACCCCCTTTCGGGGCAAACCAGGGCTTCGATGGAAATGCCATCCTTAAGCGCCTATTGATTTCAATGGTGCTATAGATATGAATAAGGATAATAGGGCTAAGCTACCCAACAAAGGATCAAAGGAATGCTGGTTGTAATCACTTAATCCCACTTGACCTCTGATTGTTGAAGCAATTGCTTCAGTGTTCTATTCTGGAAAGCTTATTTAACCTTTCACAGCTCTTTTTATCTCCTATAGCTCCATTGAAGTCTATGGTGCAGACAGCAGCTGTGAGTTCAAGTCTAGCTGAAACCCAGGTTGACTGCTCTTGCTGGGATAAAACCACAGACCCTGGGTAATGAGTGTAAGATTATCTGGTCCTTAAAGTGTCACTAAATTTATTTCACACTTAAGTCAATCATGATTAATCTAATCTCACCAGTTAGTATTCTAACTGAATACTATCGGGACCCCTGCAGGGTCCCCACATTAACCACTTGCTGTGGGGGTCCTGATCGAGACCCCGCTGTATGCACACATTAACAGCATGCTGGGGGGGGGGGTCTTGGGAAACCTGCAGTGTCCCCACATGAACGGCTTGTTAAATTCCCAGCCATGGGTCCTTAAAGGGCCTGCGGCACACTAATAGGGAAGGCCAGCTGCGCAGGTACTATAAGTACCCCCACGGCACCTAACATTAAGCCCCATGCTAAATAAAAATTAGCCCTATCACTCTATACAGAGCCCCATGAGCCCTAATTAACTCTGTCACTCATGGAGCTCTATACAGAGCCCCATGAGCACCTAATTAACCCCGTCACTCAGACCCCCATTAACCTCATCGGTTCAATAGGGGTCTGTATAGACCCCTATATGACACTAATTAACCCCTATAATAACACTATAAGTGTCTAAGCACTACACTACGCTATTAACCCTAACTATACCCCATTAACCCATACTAAACCCTATTAAAACTATCTGGAACCAATAACCCTACCTAGGCCTTTTTAACCCTAACTGTACCTATTTAACCCTATCTGGACCCAATAACCATATCTAGGCCTATTTAACCCTAACTGTACCTATTTAAAACTAACTGGGATTATCTAACCCTGACTGGGCCTATGTAACCCTAACTGGGCATATTTAACCCCCAATGTACCTAGTAAACCCCTATCCTATACCCCCCCTCCTAAACTACCCTATTAACACCTACACTACCTACCCAACACTAATTACAAAAAATAAAATAAAAACTATTTAATAAAAAAAAAAACACCTAATTACTAAAAATAAAAAATACATTACTGAAAATAAAAAAAGGACACTACATAAAATAAAAAAGAAAACTATAGAAAATAAAAAAGAACACTGCATAAAATAAAAAAAACACATTACTGAAAATAATAAAAACATTTTTTTTACAAAAATTAACAAAACCTAATTTACAAACAATAACAAAACCTAATTTACAGAAAATAATAAAACCTAAATAAAATATACATTACATACAAATTAACCTCTAAATAAATACAAATTAACCCCTAACTACCTACAAATTAACCCCTAACTACATACACATTAACTCCTAAATAATTACGTTAATACTCCTAACTACCTACAAATTAACCCCTAACTACATACACATTAAGCCCAAAATACATATATTAATACTCCTACCTACAAACTCCTAACTACATAAACATTAACCCCTACATAAATACATTACTACTCCTAACTACATACATATTAACCCCTAACTACCTACAATAATACCCCTAACTACCCAGAATTAAACAATTAAAATAAACCCCTAACTACCTACATTAATACCCCTAACTACCTACAAATAAACACCCTTAAATACATACAATTAAAATCCCTATATCTGACCTAAAAACAATCCCCCTAAATACATTTTGAATAGGTTAAAAAAGGCCACTTACCTTTCCCAAATGCGACAACAGGTTTCTGGCATTTGTCCCTAGCATAAAGGCCCATCCTTCATTGCCGCAGGTCCCGCGTCCGGCACCCCTAGGATAGAAAGAAACATAATATTTATTATATAAAATTAAAAATTATGAATAGTCCACTTACCTTTCTGCAATGCCCTCGTCCTTACTGTAGTCTTCGCCGATAGGGCCCATCTGAAAAAATCTGCTGCTCTAAAAAATTTAAAAAGTAGCGAAGTTCCCCCCTGCTGCAAATAAGGCTTTTCGCGCATGCACTGGTAAACAATTGGAAATTATCAAGGTCAAGGTTCATTAGTGTCCTATAGGGGTCTAAATAGAACCTTATTTGACTGATGGGGTTAAATAGAGGCTTATGGTGGTCTGTATAGACCCCCATAAGTGATGGGGTTAAATAGATGCTTAAGGGGGTATGTATAGACCCCCCGTAAGTTATGGGGTTAAGTAGAGGCTTATGGGGGTCTGTATAGTGCTCAATGAGTGATGGGGTTAATTAGGGGCTCATGGGGCTCTGTATCAAGCCCCATAAGTGACAGGATTAATTAGGGACTCAAGGGGCTCTGTATAGAGCCCCATGAGTGATAGGGTTTATTTTTATTTAGTGCAGGTCCTTTAAGGAACTTTATGGAAATTTGAATTTTGAATGCAGCGGGAGTCCCTATTGGGACCCCCACTGCAAGGGTTAATGTGGAGGCCCTCCAGGTGTCCCGATGGGGACCCCCAGCATTGGGGGGTTAATGTTAGGTGCTGCGGGAGTACTTACAGAACCCCCGCAGCTGAGCTTCCCTATTAGTGTGCCGCGTGCCAATTGTGGATACACTGCAGGGGTCGCTATGGTGACCCCCATCTTGGGGTTAATGTGCAAAGGTTATTGTAAACGTTGCACTGTAAATTAGTAATGTATCAATTAATAGAAGCGATGCCTTAAAGGATTGCTGAACAGGCATAAATGATAAGTTTTAACAAGTTAATGGGACCTGTCTCATTCCAACTTCCCTCAAAATGATCCAAATTGCGTTTGTTTAATTTCTGTTTCATATTTTTTTAGTGTAGTGTTTTTTTTACATATTGTGCCATGGGGATCCTTAAGGGTCATCATGTCATATTAGGTGTTAATTAGTTATACCATTGGGGACTATATAGAACCTCAAGTAATTAGTGGTTAATGTAATATCCAGGGGGTCATTTAAGGTCCTCGAAGACCTACATGGCATAAAACTTAATTAGGTCATTTGGTATTGGCTAATATAAATTCCACAGGGGTCCTTATAGGACCTCAGTCGCATAGGGTAAGTATATGAGTGGCATGGGAGTCTGTTATGGACCCCATAGTAGAGTTAACATTTAGGTTAATATATAGGTACCAAAGGGGTCTTAATAGACCCCCCATGGATATAGTTAGTGGGGTGAGAGCATCGGTGGACAGAATCCTCAGGGGTTCCCGTGGCTTGTAGATGTGATCGGCAGTGGTGTTTTAAAGTAGTAGACTTGTAAATATAAAATATGATGATGTAGGTAAGGCTGCATTGTTCTAAAGGAAGTAGAACTTACTCAACCTATTTCATATTCAGCACTTAGCCTGGAGACGGCCTCTTATTGATAGACTGGCTGTTTTATATAGACTTTATAACTGATCTAACAGGATTCCATAAAGCAAATCAGTAATGTATGTATGTTTAAGGAGATTCTCACAGACATGAACATGTAACAATACAATCTGAAATTTAACTACATATTTATCACTACATGATATTTAAAATCTAATGTGTATTGCAGTAATAATGCATTAGAACTTGTTGACATAGAAGTAGTTACAATACAAACCCCCCAAAAAGCTGTATCAGATATTATTATTATAAACTTGTATTTGTAATGCGTCAACATATTCTGTAGTGCTGTACAGACGATAAGAGCAAGGAAATATGCAATATTGACAACTGTAGAAAATTGAGGGCCCTGTTTTGAGCCTTGAGTCTTGTAAAAATAGCTTTTTTTCCAAAGCACCCTACAGGATTGGAAAATTGCTCCTTACAATCTAAACGGAATGTAAGAGACAGAAACCTAGGGAGGAGCAAATACGGAAGAGTAAGACTGGGAAGGAAGTGAAAGTTTACATAGGAAGGAAATTAGGACAAGTTAGAAGGTTAATAGTTAGATGGAGAGGGAAGGGATCTGATTTAGAGTGAATTGCACTATTATGTAATATGGTATCTCTGCCCCTAGTGGACAGGTAATGCAACCTGCAGATGGGAATGTCAGGAGATGCATAGTATAACCACAGATTGAGTAAAATGATCTCATTGGAGAGTAAAGGAGGAGAGGATGGCATGAAAGGTTAGCTGTTATGTTGGAGACTTTAAGGGGAAGAGTTAGGAAGAAGATCCTGAGGAAAAGGCATGGGGATATGAGGAAGAGGAAGGCAGGATGAAACATTGTGTAAAAGGTTGATAGGGACAGTTAGCAGAAGCTGCTAATAGGTCAGGCGTAGGAGATTTGTGTGACTCAATAAATTAAGACTTAACAGGGTGAGAGGGAGGGAATTGGAGTCAGTCAGAGAGAGACTAGAGACTAGAGAGCAGTCTGAAATAAAAGGATATAGCTTCAGGATTTGATAAGAGTTACAGCAATTAACACAGGGCTGGGGTTAGGAGACTATGCAAACTATGGGAGAGGGTACAGATAAATTAAGAGGTACACACATGTATCTAGATAAAGTGACTATCAGCCCTATTAAATTCGGGCTACTTTAAAAACCATAGGTTGCCTTGTTGAAAGTAAGACTTAAGCCTATTAACTTAGCCCTGTAAAGCAGGCCGCTGCTGAGCTGCGGGTTTGCTGCGAAAAAAAGCCTATGGGATTAGCAATGCTGAACTTTGCTGCCGTAAATCCTTTGATCTGTCAAGCCCGTAACAGCTATTATACCAATTATGCTATTAAATTGCAACAAAGTCACTTGCAAGCCCGTAACACGCAATTGTAGCCCAAAGTGTGCTGGTTAGGACTCACAAGGGGAATAAAGTCCAATATGTAGCACTTAAACTGCAAATAAAACCACTCTACTGTACTAATATTAAAAGGGAAAGTGATGTTAGGTCTTAGAATTAATAGCACAACATTCTCAAGACCGCAAATCTGCCCAAAAATACTTGATTTCATGTTTAATTATTGTGTTATATCGATCCTGGCAATCAATGTGTTAATACATATCCTGCAACTTACATGTGATAGAATATCATATTTATGGCTTTAGTAATATTGCATTACAACTAGAATGTGTGTCCGATCGTAATACGAAATTGAACCCGCAAGACTTTGAAATCCAACCGCCATTTTTCTGTGACACAATTATAACGATCTCTGTTTCCATTGGCTCCATCTAAACCCATAACTATGGGTTTGATTAACTGATTACGTTCAAGCCCGCAAATCCGACGGCTGATGAATGGTTTACGGGTTTGTGTCTCCAGCTCGTACCTTGCAGCCCGTTCTAATTTAATAGCACAGTAACTTGGCCAAATTTCAAGCCCACAGCCATTGCGAGTTTCACGTTGGAGTTACTGGCTTCAAATTTAATAGGGCTGTATATCAGTAGTTATAATAACAGATATATAATCACAATAATTAATACTCAATAACAGTGCCAGAGAATCTTCAGTTTTCCAGGTACCTTAGCTTAGCTGTGGAGATGTTTAGGAGACAGGAGTCAGTCAGAGAGAGACCAGATACTAGATAGCAGTCTGAAATAAAAAGATATAGCTTCAGGATGTGATAGGAGTTAGTGCAATTAAAACAAGGCTGGGGTTAGGAGACTATGCAAACTATGGGGAGGGTACAGAGAAATTCAGAGGTACACAAATATTTCTAGATTGGCGACTTGCCCCTCGAAAATGTCGGCAATAAAATGTTAAGACTGGGAAATGCTGTTTGCCACACAATGTGAGTCTCTGACACCCTTAACCTTTTTGTTATCTACAATACTTTGTAGAGCCACCTTTTGCGGCAATCACAACTCCAAGTCGCTTTGGATAAGTCTCTATGAGCTTGCCACATCTTATCACTTGGATTTTTGCCCATTCCTCCTTGCAAAACTGCTCCAGCTCCTTCAAGTTGGATGGTTTGTGCTTGTGAACAGCACTCTTTAAGTCTAACCACAGATTTTCTATTGGATTGAGGTCTGGGCTTTGACTAGGCCATTCAAACACATTTACATGTTTCCCCTTAAAACACTTGTGTGTTGCTTTAGCAGTGTGTTTGGGATCATTGTCCTGCTGGAAGGTGAACCTCCGTCCTAGCCTCAAATCAGGTTTTGCTCAAGAATATCCCTGTATTTAGCATCATCCATTTCCCTCAACTCTTACTAGTTTCCCAGTCCCGGCTGTTGAAAAACATCCCCAGAGTTGATGCTGCCACCACCATGTTTCACTGTGGGGATGGTGTTCTATGGGTGATGTGATGTGTTGGGTTTAAACCAGACATAGCAGGGTTTTTTTGATGGCCGAAAAGTTACATTTTAGTCTCATCAGACCAGAGCACCTTCCTCCATACATTTTGGGAGTCTCCCACATGCCTTTGCGCAAACTCAAAATGTGCCATTTTGTTTTTTGCTGAAAGTAATGGCTTTCTTCTGGCCACTCTGCCATAAAGCCCAACTCTATGGAGCGTACAGCTTATTGTCGTCCTATGTACAGATACTCCAGTCTCTGCTTTGGAACTCTGCAGCTCCTCCAGGGTTACCTTAGGTCTCTGTGCTGCCTCTTTGATTAATGCCGTCTCTGCAGGGTCCGTGAGTTTTGGTGGGCGTCCGTCTCTTGGCAGGTTTGCTGTTGTGCCATGTTCTTTCCATTTGGTTCTGATAGATTTGATGGTGCTCCTGGGGATCATTAAATATATGGATATTTTTTTATACCCTAACCCTGACTTGGACTTCTCAACAACATTATCCCTTACTTGTTTGAAGAGTTTCTTGGTCTTCATGGCAGTGTTTAGTTAGTGGTGCCTCTTGCTTAGGTGTTGCAGCCTCTGAGGTGTTTAAAAAAAAATTGTGTATATGTAATGACAGATCATGTGACACTTAGATTGCACACAGCTGGACATCATTTCACTAATTATGCGACTTAGGGAAGGTAAATGGTTGCACCAGAGCTTCTTATGTGCTTTATAACAAAGGGGGTGAAAACGTATGCACATGCCAATTTATGTATATATTTTCTCATTTCACTTCACCTTCACTATTGTGTTCTGATCCATCACATAAAATTGGTAAGGCTGTAATGTAAAAAAATAGGGAAAAAGTCAAGGGGGTGAATACTTTTGCAAGGCACTGTATAATAAATGTGTTTATTTTTTTAACCTTCAACTTGTATTTCAGCAACAGGTAGACCATCATATTTTAACTATATTAACTATTTTAATTCTCATGTATGCAAAAATAATAAAATATTGGCTGAAGTTTTTATGAATACATATTATAAACCATTACATAATACTTTGTAACATGGAACTTATATTTGAAACAGTGGTTAACCAATTTTTTTTTAACAATACTAACATTTTTAATTCAGAGGTATGCATGAGTAACATAAGAATAGGTCAACTTTCTATGAATAAGTATTTGAAACCATTACATAATGCTTTGTAACATGTAACTTTTAGTTCAGGTACTGGTAAACCACATAGGTATTGAATCCAGAGAAGGGCAAACAGTAAAAAACCCCATTGAAACTTAGCCAATTGTATCAAAGGGAGAAAAAAAATAATTTGTTCCTGACCCGAATAACGGGCGGTAGGATTACTCCCCAGATCAATACTTTGTATTTAATTATATATATCAATTTATTAACAAACTGGTTATCTTTGTACTAACATAAATCCTTAATTATATACAATGAAACAACTTTGCATACCTTTAAAATACAATGTTAACATCTGAAACAGTAGCTTAAAATACTAACATTTAACCTTGAATTGTACGAAAATGCCACATGACTGTTTTGTGGGGACAATAATGCAAAAAGGTAAGTTCTAACACATTTCAATATGTAACTTTGTGTTTGCAGTTGTTTTTTTTTTTCACTTTTTGTTGTTATTCTTTTCGTTCTTGAAAATGGCACATAGAGTTTCCTATGTGAAAATGTGGTCCTCTAAAAAGAGACTGCCAGACTTAAAAGTTTGTCCGCGGGGTATAACCACTGTTTTCTATGTTTTTTGCCATTTTATAGAGTTTCCTTGTGGAATAGTGGTCCTCTAAATAGAGTCCAAGTATCATTAAATTGTATCCTCAAAATAAAACCACTGTTCTCTATGTTTGTTGCGGTATATTTTGTGAATTTGTCTTTGATATAAGAGCACTGTTCCTTTGTTAATGTTGTTATTTATGAAGACATTCCAATTTTTTTTTGTATGTCCAAGTGGTTCCGTTAATAAGAGCCCAGCAGACTTGTAAGTTTGTCTATGGGATATAACCACTCTTTTTTCTTGTTGTTTTTGTTTTTCACTTTTTGTTGTTATTCTTGTAGTTGAAAATGGCACATAGAGTTTCCTATGTGAAATAGTGGTCCTCTAAAATGAGTCAGAGTGACAATAAATGTTGTCCTCAAAATAAAACCACTGTTCTCTATGTTTACAGAACCTCATAGTACACAATGTTTTTGATAAAAATGCGTCCATCCTCTAATAAATCACTGTGACTTGGGTTTTCTTCAATGTGAACTTTAATTTCCTCTAGATTGTTGCATCTTGGAAATGCAATATAGAGTTGTCCATGGGCAAAGACAGGTTCCTGCAAAAAAAATACCCACAGACTTAAAAGTTTGTCCTTGGGATTTATTAATGGTCATGGCAAATGTAAGGGTATAGATTTTAATAAGGGAATTAGATTTTGAAAATATAAAAAAACGCTGTAATGTGTGATCATGAAATAATAAGTCAAAAAATCATCCTAAACAATTGACATGAGAGGATGAAGAAATCATTGATTTCTGATGTATGCATAAATATGGACAATAAGTAATAGGAGATATAATAGAAGATGTAATCTTATATTGATGTTTACTTATAATCATCATATGGCAGTAAAACTGTTAATCATTGGATTATTGGATTACTCCAAAATTTCTTATAGAGTAATACAGGGATGTAAAGACTTAAAACATGTCAAATCACACAGAATAATTTAAAAACAAAAAATAAGAAAAAGAAAGCAAAGGGATGATGTGCAGAGATACAATATACTAAATACTAAGATTCACAATAAATGATGCGAGCAGGGAGCTGATATTTGGCAAGAATAGATTACTAAAAAGTAATGATCATATATAGTGTATTGCTCATATACTCTCCATCATTAAACCTGTGGTAATGGTTTTACTGGATGGCAAAATACACAGATAAGTAAACGACCAGTTGCTCAATACTTGCTGTTTTTTTGCTATAACAGCTCCTGACATGTCATGTCCACCATTGGGTAATCTCTGCACATCTCTCTCTCCATGTCCCTTGGGACATTGTGAATCTTAGTATTTAGTATATTGTATCTCTGCACATCATCCCTCTGCTTTCTTTTTCTTATTTCTTGTTTTTAAATTATTCTGTGTGATTTGTCATGTTTTAAGTCTTTACATCCCTGTATTACTCTATAAGACATTTTGGAGTAATCCAATAATCCAATGATTAACAGTTTTACTGCCATATGAGGATTATAAGTAAACATCAATATAAGATTACATCTTCTATTATTTCTCCTATCACTTATTGTCCATATTTATGCATACATCAAAATCAATGATTTCTTCATCCTCTCATGTCATTTGTTTAGAGATTGGGATGATTTTTTGACTTATTATTTCATGATCACACATTACAGCATTTTTGATATTTTAAAAATCGAATTCCCTTATTAAAATCTATACCCTTACATGATACAAATATTAGTGTTACCCACTAAGGCAAAATAACATTGGGTCATACAACCTAATTACCTGGTCATGGCAAATGCCATGATAATGGGAAATTGTCTCCTTTGAAGGACAAAAGGCAAACCACTCTCACTTGGAGCCAAATCAATTCATGGTATAAGAACTGGTTCACCGTTATGTGTACCATTCATAATGTCTGCATGTATGAAATCTTTTAAATCCTTCACAATTAATCTGGTCCCATTACAAAGTCCTTTTTTGGGATTCATATTTCTCAGTAGCATGACAATTGACCCTTTTTTCAGTTGCAAAATATGTGGCATTCCAGAGGGAGTTAAAAAATGTAATTCCCTAGTAAAGTTAGATTCACTGTCTTTGTCATCAGCCAGAACTGAATCTGCACTGTAATAGTTTTTTTGGGGTGCATTAATTAATTTTAAAATTTTGTTATTTAGATTCAAGGCATCTATATTTTTTGTGTTAATATCACTTTTCTTGCAATGTCTGAGTAATCCTCATTATTGATCATATTGAGAAAGATTGTCGATATTAGTGATTCTTTGCAAATCATTTCTGATGGAATTTCAACAGTATCATCAGGTAGATTAGTTATTTTTGGATGTTTTACTTCTCCAATTTAAATTAGCTAATCATTAAATTGATTTTGACCTTCAGATCTCATATTTTTTTCTAATTTAAGGTGTGTAAATATTTTTTAGAGTTTACTTCTCTATATACACATTTTGACGATGTCAGTCCTATTGCCATGTGGCACTACAGGTAATGTTTGCCTAAAATCTCCTCCTAACAACATCACCTTTTCACCAAATTGCAAATCATTACCCATAACTTCTTTTAATAATCAATCAATACATTGCAGGGCATGACATGACATCATTGTTGCCTCATCTTACAGAATTAATTTACTTTTTTAAATGTTTTGGCTTGTAATAAATTCATTTGAATATACGACCGACACTGATGTTTCTAAAATTTGAACTGGCAGTTTAAATCCACTATGCACAGTTCTGCCATCTTCTAACAAAAGTGCGCCAATTTCAGTTGTTGCAAATGGCAGTGCTATTTGACCCTGTGCTCGAATGCAACTCATCAATAAATTATATAGATATGTTTTTTCTGATCCACCAGGGCCATCTAGATAGAAATAACGCTCTTTGAGCATGTCATCTGTCTATTGCATTCGTAATAGCGTTAAATGCTTCCAATTGTAGTTGATTTAAAGTTCCAATTTTTCTTGTGTTTTTGGGTATTCAATCTCAGTGTCATACTCTTCAAAGTTAATTTAATCTATAAATCCTGGAGCAGGCAGATTAAAATTTGCACAATTTAATCCATGACAAAGAAGGATTTCCTGAATTTCCATTAATGCTTTTAATAGCGCAATGGTCTCATTGTAACGTTTCAAAAAGTCTTCACACATATGTAATTTAAATGTTTCCCACAAAGCTAATGCATCAGGTACATTGCAAAAGATTGTATATTGCAGACAATACAGTAATTAATAATTAATAAATTAATGAACTTTAATAATTAATTAATCAATTAATAAATCTATTAGAAAGGGCTAAGTATTAATATATTCATAAAGTAAAGGCAGTCTAAAACATAAATATTTTGTTTTGATAATGATTAATAATTAATAATTACTAAATTAATTAATTAATTAATAAATATATTTGAAAGCATTAAGCATTAATGTATTCATAAAGTAAACGCAGTTAAAATCTAAGATTGTGCATATTACTTTTAAAATAATATTTTTGTTTTTTTATTAATAATTAATTAATTAATATACTTTACCTATTTGTAATTAATAGACAGCAACTTAGTGTTGTAAAATGGCTGTGATATTCTATGTGTTATGCGCCTCGTGAGCATTTTCCGTGCTTCCTAACAGTGTCATTTTGTACGTCCCTGGCAAAGTCGTCCGTTCCTGGTGGTGTTTTGCGCACTTCGGGGTCTTGTAGTCTTGTTTTAATTTTTTTTCGTAGCCATTTTTTTTCTTACTTAGCCGATTTTCGAGTGCCGAAACCCTGCAAATTTGGCTTAAACTCACGTATAACCTCACTCCCAGACCTGGCTGTCCCCCCATGCTGTGTATGAGTGTTTTTCTATTTTTATTGTTTTTTTTTTTGTGTTTTTGTTTTTTTTCAATTTGCGCAGTTCGGCCATTAACAACGTATTTTTCCGTGGTCAGGTTTTTTTCTGCTAAGGGATTCTGAGTCACAATTTTTTTTTTCTAAGTCCTGCGTTCCTCAACTGCTTGCAGCCTAATACAATCTTGTGTTTCTTAACTGCTTGGGGCCTCATTCTATTAGCGGCCGCAGCCGCTGCAAAGCCGCAAGGACCGTCCACAAGCTATTCGGCTATTCTATTCCCCTCCGGCCGTGGATTCCGTCTGGCTTGCGGCCGGTGCCTTGCTATCTCTTGCGGCCGCTCTCGTCGGAGGAAATCCTTTGATCTAAAAGAAAATCCTATTTGCAATTCAATTGCTCCGGGAACCCTCTCTGCAAGGCTAAAACCGAGCAGCAGCTTACTTGCAGGAAAGAGGTCCCGCTAGCACCAATTAAGCACGAAATTTAGCCCAAATACAGCCATCCTGCACTTTGAGAAGACTATAAAGTGATTTTCGGTGTTAGCAAAAATAGCACAAAATTCCCCTATACTCAAATCCGTAAAATATTTATTTTTTAATATACGTCAAATATCCATGTAAAAAGTCCATAGGGCTTGGAGCACCTCAGACCCGCCCACGCCGCAGCCGGAAAATAAACAGTTAATTTGAACTCGGGTTTGGGCTGATGTGCAAGCTTGAGAGTGGGTTACTTTTAATCCTCATGTCCCCCAATATGATCCCTAGCATTTACAGAGCTGTACAGTGCAGGCTTGAATTTATTTTTGAGTTTTAAGTTTTCAGAGCTTACGGCCGGTAGCAAGATTTACGGCCGGCCGTAAGAGGAGATCCTTGCGGGGCCGTTTAATTGAATTGCGAGGTAATGGGACCCCCGCAAGGAATCGCAGCCTTATGGCCGGTTTACGGCCGATAATAGAATGAGGCCCTTGGAGCCTAAGTGCTCCGAATTTCAATGCCTCAACTGCTTGCATAACGATGCGAGGCTCACAGCCGATGAGCGACTTTGACGCTCATCGGCTAAGTGCTCCGAGCTTGGAAGACTTCTGTGCTTCAACGACTTGCCTTTCTACGCGAGGCTCGCAAGTGTGATGATGAATCGCAGATTGACCACTATTATATGTGATAAAGTGACTATTAGCCACATTAAATTCCAAGCTTGTATATGCAATGTGAGACCCACAATGGCTGCTGGCTGGAAATTTATCAGATTTACGGAGCTATTAAATTAGAACATACTTCGAGCAACAGGCTTGAGAGGCAAACCCGAAAACCATTTGTTGCTCGTTGGATGTGCGGCCGTGAATGTGATCAATTAGTCAAACTTGTAGTTATAGGTTTAGATGGAGCCAATGGAAACAGAGATCGGCAGCATTATGCCACTGAAAAATGGAGGTGAGATTTCAAAGTCTTACAGACCCACATTCCAGATATGATGCAATATTGATAAAGCTGTAAATATGATTTTCTATTACATACGAGTTCCATTATATGTATTAACACATTGATTGCCAGGATCGATATAACAGGGAAATTAAACATGAAATAAAGTATCTTATTTTGCCGATTTGCGAGCTTGAGAATGTTGGGCTATTAATTCTAACATCCCTTTTGAGTAAAGTACAGTAGTGTGTGTATATTTGCATTTAAAGTGCTACAGATTGGACTTTACCCCCCTTTGTGGGTTCTCTCTAGCACTCATTGGCGAGTTACGGAGTTGAACACCAGTGATTTTGATGCAACTTAATAGCGCAATTGGATTATAGCAGTTACGGGCCTGACAGATCAAAGGATTTGCGGGCTCGCAAGTCGAATTCTCTGTAGGGTTTTCTCGATCCTATCCCGCAAGTCATCATGGGGCTGATTTAAGAGGCCAATTTAATAGCCGTAAGTCTTGCGGGTTATGTTACCAGATACGTTTTTACACGTTAGGTGAATTTAATGTGGTTATTATTCAGTAATTATAATAACAAATATATAATCACAATAATTAATAAGCAATAACAGTGCCAGAGAATATTCAGTTGTCCAGGTAACTTAGCTTAACTGTGGAGATGTATAGGAGCCAGGAGTCAGTCAGAGAGAGACCAGAAACTAGAGAGCTGTCTTAGCTTAGCTGTGGAGATGTTTAGGAGCCAGGAGTCAGTTAAAAAGAGAACAGAGACTAGAGAGTAGTCTTAGCTTAGCTGTAGAGATGTTTAGGAGCAAGGAGTCAGTCGGAGAGAGAGACCAGAGACTAGAGAGCAGTCTTAGCTTAGCTGTAGAGATGTTTAGGAGCCAGGAGTCAGTTAGAGAGAGACCAGAGACTAGAGAGCAGTTTTAGCTTAGCTGTAGAGATGTTTAGGAGCTAGGACTCAGTCAGAGAGAGTACAGAGACTAGAGACCAGTCTTAACTTAGCTGTAGAGATGTTTAGGAGCAAGGAGTCAGTTAGAGGGAGACCAGAGACTAAAGAGTAGTCTTAGCTTAGCTGTAGAGATGTTTAGGAGCAAGGAGTCAGTTAGAGGGAGACCAGAGACCAAATTGTGAGCTTGTAAAAAATACAAAAAAATATTAATCATTAACCTTTTTTTAGGCTGAATTTTTCTTATAAGGGCAACCTTCGAACAGATCAGATAGTGGTAGGTATGAAAGGAATTGTATAATCTGTAAGCTCACTCTCCAAAAGGAGTTAACAGCAAGCTCCTTACCTCCTAGAGTCCTGGCTGTGCAAAGCTCTTTATGATGCAGCAGCAACACTTGGAGGCTGTGTGCATTCCACTTCCTGCAATAGGTTCTGTTGGGAGGAGGGGGTGGTTCCAGGGGACAAGACCCCCCCCCCCCCGACAATCAATAGAAACATGCAGTTAGGATAAATGGTTAGAGTTTCAAAACATATAAGATTATGTGTCTGACCTGCAAGAATAATAAACCACATCAATGTGTCAATTTTTAAGTGTAATTCATGTTCTAATTTGGACGAGGTTAAAACTATATAAATATTTTTCTAACACTTTTAACAGCTGAAGTAGACTCTCTTTAATGTTTACAAAAGGTTAAAAGTTATATAGGTTGATTCTAAGTAATTATCGCAAGCTCTGATTGAATCCCTATGATAGCATTTGGCTCAATGCAGGTAGTCAATGAGAGAAGTCCAAAAGTGCTGTGTTTCTGAGAAGTCCAGACAGCAAACCTTTGGAACAGGGGGCCTCACCAGTAAGCAGAAGCTAATGGAGAAGAAACTTGAAGAAGAAGCTGACTATAGGGGTGTTATATAGCAAAATGTTATATGTTTATCTAATGTACATTTTTTAACAGTCATTTGACTTATGTAAGTAATCTATGCTTTTAATTATACCTTATTTATCTGTCTGATTATTCACTTGCCCAAAAGAATATATAAGCAACATTTCATACAGTATGTAAATCCATATTACAGTGGACAGAGTTTTTAATATTTCTTACAATGTATTCATATGAATGCCTGAATATATACCATAGACAAGGGGCCATGCATATTTTACAGCTACAACCTGGGGTAAATAGTATGATGTGAATTGACATTTTTATATTTATCAACATTCTTACGATTCTTTTATGTTTTCAGGAAAAGTGCTATGATATTTCAATTGATCCAGTAGTAAGTTGTTTTACATTTATTGGTTTTAAAACATTAAAACAGTAAGAAAACTAGTCTTTGACAAAGTACCTAACTATTATGAAACACATTACTTTGTCTGGCCCCTGTCAGATTAAAAGTATATATACCATCCTGTCTGCAGTGTATTTTTAATATAATCTCTAATAAAAAAATGAATTGTTAACTTAATAGTGATCTAACATCTCAAATTGTTGTTTTATAGAACACTGTAGTTCTATAGGGCAATCCCTTAGGGCAATCCCACAGCACATCTCTCAGTGTTCCTGTGGCAATACAACCCCTGAAGCAATTGCCGTACAAGGATTAGTTTGGGAATTGTCATCTGGTGAGATACCATCAATAATATAATTGTCGTAAGTGTATCGCTCTATGGGAGCTTACAGACTTTTTTCTAAGTGCTCATGCGCGATTGTGCAGCTGTCGGCATTGGTCGCGAGCTGGATAGGAAAAAGGGGGGGGGGGAGGGAGAGAGGGAAGGAAGACCACCCTGTTTTGACAGTAACTATAATGCCCTTGTAGTGCTATGACTGATTGATTAATAGGTGAGAATAGTATATAAACTCTGTGGCCAAAGTCACTTGCAAATCTGTTCACACAATGTGTATTTGAAAAAACAAATGCACAAAATGTTAGTGATCATTAATGTCTAACAAAAAATACAAAAATGCAATTGATGAAGTACATATGAACAAGAGTAACACAATCCTAATAATTTAAGGAAAATATGAAATAAAATATGAATGTACTCGAGGGGATTCTAGTCGGCCGTCTTTCCCTATATACAGTATCTGACAAAAGTGAGTAATCACATTTTTATAAATATTTTATTATATCTTTTCATGTGACAACACTGAAGAAATGACACTCTGCTACAATGTAAAGTAGTAAGTGCATAGCCTGTATAACAGTGTCCATTTTCTGTCCCCTCAAAATAACTCAACACACAGCCATTAATGTACTTCCCTTTCCCCCCACCACCTAGATTTTTTAACATGTTATGGATTCTATGATTGTGTGAACAGTTGTGCAAGTGACTTTGGTCACAGAGTTTATATACTGATCTCGGGCACACCGACCTTCGCACGCTGCAGAACAGGGTGCCGTCATCAGGGCGCCCGAGAATTGCGCTCTGATGACTCTTTGTGCTCTAGCCTGCATCTCATCTGTTAAAGAGGCCCCCATCTCATATTTACTGTACCTGCTTGGCAAGGTAAGGGACTAACAGTGTGCCATATGGGCTAGGCACTGTTTGCATGTGTCACTTGGTAGTATGTTGCATTGCATGTTTTATCATGTATGTATTGATAAACATGCAATGCAACATGCTCCTAGTGACACATGCACACAATGACAGTGACATGCAATATGCTCCTAGTGATACATGCCAGTCCCACATGGCTTACTGTCAGCCCCTTACCTTAGCCTTGGAAGCCTCCAGCAAGCAGGTCCAGTAAATATGAGATGGGGCAGATGGGATGAAGGCTGGAGCACAGAGCATCATCAGAGCACAGTTCTCAGGACCCTGATGATGGCGCACTGGTCCCCAGCGCGCAAAAGATGTACCACCCAGATGTTGCCTATTAATCAGCCATTCATAGCACTTTAAGGGCATTATAGTTACTGTCAAAACAGGGTGGTCACCGATTTTGGTTCGATTATTTTATGTAAAATGTATACTATTTTTTATATTTTGTAATAAAGGTTATATTTTATTTATAGATTTTATATATTAGCTTAGCAACTCAGTAGGGTTCTGGTATGTCTCTTCATCTCTTGCTCAAATACAATACTAACAATAATTAGGGTTATACACTGCAGAGATATTATAGGATTCTAAAAAACATATTTTACTAGTTGACTTATTATGTCTTAAGATATGAGCTAGATTGGAGTCCTGGCTGAGCCACCCTTTGAGTTGTAGGTGATATTTCTTGCTAAAGTCTGTAGGAGACTAGTATTGGACTTCTACTAGTATATCTGCAGCAATAGTTATGTTTTTGCTAATCCACCAAGATAAATGGGAATTGTTATCTACCAAGGTACAGTTGTGTAACCAGAGAGTAGAAGGCCATGACCCTTTCTCTATACAGCTAGGCAATTTGAGAGTGGGGTAATATGCAGTTCAATTATTCTAGTCTAAACACTGAAAACTAAATAAAAAAACATATTTTGGTCTCCATCTGTTTTTTGTAAGGAGAGCTTCTTCATTAAATACAAACATACAGCAAGGTATTCCACCACACCATTGCAAGGTAGGTTTCTGTTTGGTGGGTGATGGAATTTCCCAATCAGTGAGGCGAGACCTACTAAACAGCAGTAAAAGTGTGAGAGTAAGGACCATGGCTTGTTTGTGTACTGCCATCTTTTACATCCTTGTCATAGAGGTCCTAAGTGATCTTAAGAAGCACGTATTGAATATTTGTACTACAGAGTCTGGCTATTTTACTCATATTCACTAATCTTGCCAATCAAGTTCGCTTCACAAGGTAATTCAGTAACTACGCAATAATTCATGGATTATAGTGCACAGTAGTATTCATTGACTTTGGATTCACTGGCAAGTGTCAGCTACAGCTCTGGTTTAACTGCTATCCTATCCATCACTGTTATGAATCTAATTATCAATGTGAAATCTATTGAAGTAGACTTGATACCATTTCATGTTTAAAAAGCAAGATTATAGTGTAGACCAATTAGCCACTATAAATATAATTTCTACTTATTTATGCCAGCAGAATGGCTGTTTTATAACAGGAGTTTTATTTTAAAAATGGGTGTAATTGAATTTGCTTCTTCAATAGTGGTGACTGGATATCCTTGGATTCAGCTACTCAATGCTATATTGATTGAAACATTGTCCAGTTCCCTGCTTGGAGTGCATAATGAAAAGTGAATCCAGAAAGCTGACTCACTTAGGCTAAATTTCCAACACACACATAAAAAAATAATCTCATTAAATTTGTGCTACGTTTTAAAATGTAGCCCGTATCATAAAAGGTTGGACTGAAGGCTATTAAATTAGCCCCGTAAAAAGGTACCTGCCGACGACTTGTGGGTTAAAAAGCAGGACAGCTGAAAAAGGCCTACGGGACGTGGAACTTCGCAACCATTTGATCTGTCAAGCCCGTACCGGTTACGTTCTAATCATGCTATTAAATTGCAATAATGTTTCCCGCAAGCTAGCCCGTAACATGCAAATGGAGCCCAAAGTTCAACAAGTGCTGGGGAGGACTTGCAAAGGCTACTACAGCCTTTACGTTTGCTCTGATCCCCAAACCTCCCTCCAGCCCCTAAACATCCCCCTGCTCCCTAAATAAATCCACATACTGAAGGGGCCCCGATCAGGACCCTCACAGTGTCCCTATATTACCCCTTGCAGCAGGGGTCCCAATCGGGACCCCGCTGCATTTAATATTCAAAATTCCCACCTCCTGGATTTTTACAGCACACTAAAAGTCCTTAAATGACCCTCTAGGACCCTCATGACACAAAGTCTAAGCACTACACTATTAACCCTTTTCTACCCTATCCCATTCTATTGACCCCCCTCTACCCTATCCTATTAAACTCCCCTCCTCACTGTCCTATTACCCCCTCTACACTATCCTATTAACCTCCCTCTACCCTACCTATTAACCCCCCTCTAACCTATCTTATTAATCCTCTCTAGCTAACCCTGTATCAAACTCCCCAACACCTTAATAATTACATAAAATAAAAATCCACTAATTACAAAAAATAACAAACAGCTACTTACAAAAAATACAAAACAGCTACTTACATAAAATAACACACAGCTACTTACAAAAATAAAAAGAGCACTATTAAAAAAGAAAATAGATGTATTAAAATAAAAAAAAACTTACACCTTGTAGGAAAAGAACTGAACACTGACCTGGTCAAAACGCCCCTCCAGCGCTGTCCAGTGATGCCCTGGTCTTCAGTCCTTCATTCTAGACAAAGCCCTCCAAAACTGTCCACAGGTCCTGTCACACCTAAAAAAAAGAAACATTACAGTTAATACCCCAATACATACAACATGATATATAATAAAGGCTTAATAAAAAACTTACCTATCCAAAACGCCCCTCCAGCAATGCCCCGGTCCTCAATTCTTCATGCCAGACAGGGCCCCTCCAAAAAAAAACGTTCTAAAAAATAAAAAAATGAATAGAGCTCCGGTGCAAATGGAGGTTCCCACACATGCCCTGCTCAAAAAATATAAATGGCAGCTTTTGATTGGCTAAAAATCCCTGTCAATCAGATTTCAGGCAATCAGAAGGCACAAATGTCAGAGCCAAACACCCATATAACCCCTATATCCTAGCTACTTACATAAAATAACACACAGCTACTTACAAAAATAAAAAAAGCACTATTAAAAAAGAAAATAGATGTATTAAAATAAAAAAAAGACTTACACCCTGTAGGAAAAGAACTGAACACTGACCTGGTCAAAACACCCCTCCAGCGCTGTCCAGTGATGCCCTGGTCTTCAGTCCTTCATTCTAGACAAAGCCCTCCAACACTGTCCACAGGTCCTGTCACACCTAAAAAAAAGAAACATTACAGTTAATACCCCAATACATACAACATGTTATATAATAAAGGCTTAATAATAAACTTACCTATCCAAAATGCCCCTCCAGCAATGCCCCGGTCCTCAATTCTTCATGCCAGACAGGGCCCCTCCAAAAAAAGACGTTCTAAAAAATAAAAAAATGAATAGAGCTCCGGTGCAAATGGAGGTTCCCACACATGCCCTGCTCAAAAAATATAAATGGCAGCTTTTGATTGGCTAAAAATCCCTGTCAATCAGATTTCAGCCAATCAGAAGGCGCAAATGTCTGAGCCAAACACCCCTATATCCTATTCTGATTGGCTCCAAGCATCTGCGACTTCTGATTGCCTGCATTCTGATTGACAGTTACATCAGCCAATCAGAAGGCACTATTGCTATCAGTCAATCAGAATGGATAGATCTTTGTGGGGTGTATCCCATTCTGATTGGCTCCAAGTATCTGCACCTTCTGATTGGCTGCAATTTGATTGACAAACATTTTATAATAAATATTAGAATAACCATCTGGGCCTGGAGCTTTTCTTATTTCTAAATTGGTTATGGTCTTGATTATCTCTTCTATTGTGATTTATGCATTGAGTATTTCTATGTGTGATGCAGTAACAGTAGGTAAATCATATTTATGTAGACATTCATGTATGGTATAATTACCGGTTTTGGAATCTAAAGAGTATATATTATGGAAGTAATTATAAAAAGTTTCTTTAATTTTAGATTCATTCATAGTTATATTTCCTGAAGAGCCTTTTATTTGGTAAATTTGTGGGTAGTTCTGTTTAAATCTGAGTTTTTTTGCCAGCATTGATGCCGTTTTTTTTTAACTTGAGTGTGGTATTTATGTCTTGTTCTCCTAAATGCTCTTTCAGTTTTGTCAGATAGAACTGCATCTAGTTCCAGTCTGGTCTTTTTTTTTAGTAATTGTATATTGTTAGACTGATTATTTTGATTAATTTTTTCTAGTGTTTGTAATTTTTTAAACAGAGCTGATTATTTTATATTTTGTTGTCTTTTATATCCGGAGGCAAATTTAATAAAAGAGGCCCTAATGAATGCTTTGTGTGCTACCCATGCCCAGCCAATGTTAGTTTCTGGAATATCATTTGTTGAAAAGTATAAATTCATGTCTGTCTCAACCTGAGTTTGTATTTCAGGATTTGATAGTAGTTTTTCCTTAAGTCTCCAGTTGAATTTTGATTTAATATTTTGTCCCATATCTACTTTAATGGAAATAGCTGAATGATCTGTCCAAGTACAAGGTATTAACTGGGCATCTTTTGAGTGTTCAAATAAGGTAAAGTGCAATAATATTGCATCAATCCGTGAGTATGTCTTATGTGTTGGGGGATAAAATGTATATTCTTTGTCTGTGGGATGATGACCTCTCCAAGCATCTACCAGTTCTAGTTTTTGTGTGAGAGAAAGTATAATTTTGAGTTTTGTTTTTATTCTGGATATTTGATGTATTATTAGATCTATCGAAGTATGGTTGTAATGCCAGATCTATGTCCCCCCAAAGACATTTTTCTTATGTCTTCTTGTCCTAGAATGTTTAAAAGTCTTATAATAGAGTCATGGGGCATGGCGGTGGGGGCATAAAGTTTAACTAATGATATCTTGAGGTCTAAACTGTTGCCCGTTAGAATCAAGAAATTTCCTTTTTTATTTTTAGTTTGTTTTTCTAGAATGAATGAAAAGTTTAATTAATGTGGCTATTCCTTTTTTTTTTGTTTTTTGATTACAAGTGTAGGAGGTTGGGTAATCTTTATGCCTAAAGGACGGTATATTATTAGATGCAAATTGTGTCTTGTAAAAAGAGGATGTCAGGTTTGAGTCTTTTATAATATATAAAAGATCTGTAAAGTATATCTCGGAAAACCCTAAGAGGAGAAAGTAAAGTATGAATAGTGCTAGGGCCCTAGCACTGACTGATAAAACCTTGTAAGGTTTTATATTTATTCAGTCATGGGTACATTATATTTATCTTTAGTTTGTTTTTCTAGAATGAATGAAAAGTTTCTACGCATTAATGTGGCTATTCCCTTTTTTTTTTGTTTTTTGATTACAGGTGTAGGAGGTTGGGTAATCTTTATGCATAAAGGACAGTACATTATTAGATGCAAAATGTGTCTTGTAAAAAGACGATGTCAGGTTTCAATCTTTTATACAGTAGATATAAAAAGTCTACACACCCCTGTTAAAATGTCAGGTTTCTGTGCTGTAAAAAATGAGACAAAGATAAATAATTTCAGAACTTTTTCCACCTTTAATGTGACCTATTAACTGTACAACTCAATTGAAAAACAAACTGAAATCTTTTAGGTAGAGGGAAGAAAAAATATAAAAATAAAATAATATGGTTGCATGTTATAAAAACAGTTAAATTAATGAATTACAATATTATTATTCAAAATCATATTATTATGATTATAATAATTATTCGAATCTCATCCTGAGATTCCTGTCTTCTACGGAAAAACACTTATAAAAATATATATTCAAGAGGCGTTACAGATTTATGGTTACACAATGTGCATTTATTAGAACACAATAATTAATACAAATAAATTAATAATACATGTTAATACTATGGAAACAACACCTCTTAACTCAGCAGAACGGCATTTTAAAGCTACCAATTATGTCCATGTGTGTGTATGAGAGTATGATACTTTACCAGGCCTTCACAGTGTAGTGAAGAGAGCTGTAGATGGAATAGCTCCAGAGAGCTGTAGATTGCAAGAGAAGGAAGAGCCCCACTTAGAACCCTACTTAAATAATATTATTCCCACCCCCATACTCATGTTCTTTACTTCTTACTGGTCAGTTAGGTCACATGTCCTTCACAAAGTCCCCTCACTGGTCATCTGTCTACGAAAAGGATTCCTTCGGCCACATGTAAATTTAGACATATCCGGTTCTCAAAGTTACACACACCCATGCATTCAAGAATACCATATATGGTCTTCTGCTAAGTCTCTGGATTAAAGTATGCTAGTGAAATCCATCGCCATCATGTGGTCATTCGGCAAATCCATCCACTACTCAGACGTGTACTCTCCAAGTGAGTGAGAAAAAGAACGAATATAGATAGCCTTCAGCCTTATATTAAAGCTGGTAATTATTCCCTACTTATGACGCTAGGTGTGTGTTACATCCCCCCTTTGGCAATGAAAGACACATGAACCCTTTCATTTAAATAGAAGCTTAAGAAGAGTAGAAGAGTGAGTATATGATTCATTTGAAAAGATTGCTATACTCCGCTATGTGTGTGTGTTTCTGCTATTTTACTAGAGCTGTTCCAATACGTATACCATAGTACAAATGATATATACGTGCTATCATGGATTTTAGATAGCAACACATGCATATCTGAACAATAATACATAATATAGACAATATTAACAAAATTATGAATGGGTGTAATATAATATTTCCAAAAGCAGAACCCCATGACTAGTGTTTTGAAAAGGAATTAACAAATTTCTGCCACCAGGATGCTCTTGACAGATCAGAAAATGTATGTTTAATCCTTTGGAGTTCTTGCTATTGATGGTGATAATTTATGTGTACCCTTTCTCTAAAATTTTGTAGGTGTTTGAGCAGTATATGATCATCTTTAAGTTGCATTACCCATTTCTTCCAAGGTTTGTTGTCTGATACACTTGGTACAATCAGAGGAGACCCCAGGGTTTTATTGTAGGTTAATATCTGTGGCACTGTGAGATTAAACTGCTGTGAATTTATTCTCACCGGATAGTCTATGACAAGTAAATTCCCTGAGTAATCTGTTCCCTAGATATACAGTCAGGTCTATAAATATTGGGACATCGTCATAATTCTAATCTTTTTGGCTCTATACACCACCACAATGGATTTGAAATGAAACTAACAAGATGTGCTTTAACTGCAGACTTTCAGCTTTAATTTGAGGGTATTTACATTCAAATCAGGTGAACGGTGTAGGAATTACAACAGTTTGTATATGTGCCTCCCACTTTTTAAGGGACCAAAAGTAATGGGACAGATTAACAGTCATAAAACAAACTTTCACTTTTTAATACTTGGTTGCAAATCCTTTGCAGTCAATTACAGCCTGAAGTCTGGAACGCATAGACATCACCAGACGATGGGTTTCATCCCTGGTGATGCTCTGCCAGACCTCTATTGCAACTGTCTTCAGTTCCTCCTTGTTCTTGGAGCATTTTCCCTTCAGTTTTGTCTTCAGCAAGTGAAATGCATGCTCAATCGGATTCAGATCAGGTGATTGACTTGGCCATTGCATAACATTCCACTTCTTTCCCTTAAAAAACTCTTTGGTTGCTTTTGCAGTAAGCTTCGGGTCATTATCCATCTGCACTGTTAAGCGCCGTCCAATGAGTTCTGAAGCATTTGGCTGAATATGAGCAGATAATATTGCCCGAAACACTTCATAATTCATCCTGCTGCTTTTGTCAGCAGTCACATCATCAATAAATACAAGAGAACCAGTTCCATTGTCAGCCATACATGCCCACGCCATGACACTACCACCACCATGCTTCACTGATGAGGTGGTATGCTTTGGATCATGAGCAGTTCCTTTCCGTCTCCATACTCTTCTCTTCCCATCACTCTGGTACAAGTTGATCTTAGTCTCATCTGTCCATAGGATGTTGTTCCAGAACTGTGAAGGCTTTTTTAGGTGTTGTTTGGAAAACTCTAATCTGGCCTTCCTGTTTTTGAGGCTCACCAATGGTTTTCATCTTGTGGTGAACCCTCTGTATTTACTCTGGTGAAGTCTTCTCTTGATTGTTGACTTTGACACACATACACCTACCTCCTGGAGAGTGTTCTTGATCTGGCCAACTGTTGTGAAGGGTGTTTTCTTCACCAGGGAAATAATTATTCGGTCATCCACCACAGTTGTTTTCCGTGGTCTTCCAGGTCTTTTGGTGTTGCTGAGCTCACCGGTGCGTTCTTTCTTTTTAAGGATGTTCCAAACAGTTGATTTGGCCACACCTAATGTTTTTTGCTATCTCTCTGATGGGTTTGTTTTGTTTTTTTCAGCCTAATGATAGCTTGCTTCACTGATAGTGACAGCTCTTTGGATCTCATATTGAGAGTTAACTGCAACAAATGCAAATAGCACACTTCAAATGAACACTGGAGCTTGTATCTGCTCTTTGTAAATGGGATAATGAGGGAATAACACACACCTGGCCATGGAACAGCTGAGTAGCCAATTGTCCCATTACTTTTGGTCCCTTAAAAAGTGGGAGGCACATATACAAACTGTTGTAATTCCTACACCATTCACCTGATTTGGATGTAAATACCCTCAAATTAAAGCTGAAAGTCTGCAGTTAAATCACATCTTGTTAGTTTCATTTCAAATCCATTTTGGTGGTGTATAGAGCCAAAAAGTTTAGAATTTTGTAGATGTCCCAATATTTATGGACCTGACTGTACAATGTTTAAACCATATGTGTATCTCAGCCCTTGGTTTCAATGAAACAAAACACACCTTTCCCTGTCCTAAAGGGAATATCATATCTTGGGGCATAACCTTTTCTACAAACCCTTGGCAGTATGAATGGTTATGCCAGCATAAATCAAATACTGTTCTAACCTGATTGGGTAGACATAACATTTTGGTGGGGAATCTCATGCAACCTTCCACATCTACTTGTTCTATGGTGGTACCATTTACTATGGAGTTGGGAAACTCTAACTCATGATGTAAAACATGTGATTCTGTTACTGGAGTTCCCAATGATATCATATGGTATGTTCCCCTGGTTGGTACTAATGAATTAGCTCTATATATATTTCCCTTGCAACCCAGCCAACTGTTCACCCATAACTCCTTGTGGTCAGAAGCAAACCTGATAATTTCAGCTTGCTGCCAACCTAATAACCAAAGGGGTATGGTTATTATCCATAGCTTGCGCCAGGATCTTAAAATCAGTTAATAGCTCGGTTGCATGGAAAGACATACAAAATCCCAAGACACTTCCCTTAACCTCCCAATTACCCCTACCAATATCTCCTGAATATGCTGTACAGCAGGGCCCTGTATATCTATCACTGCTTTTGTCAGTCCCTCTGCAAGTGTATTAATGGTTTGTTGTGTCTGTAACCCTTTGGAATTTAACAAACCCTCAGACTGTAAGGTTGTAGTCAGACTGGAAATATCGATAGAATTGACAACCCCTAGACCAGTTCCTACACCTCCCAACAATGTATCCACAATATCCCTCTTACTTCTTTTTCTGGTACCCATTACCCATCTAATTAAAGACCTTTCCATAGTAGCTGTAATTGTGGAACAATTTTGAAAGTGTCTAGAAACTAGCCAATCTGTCAACCTTATTCTCCATGAAATCATCTGAAATGTAGCATCCCTCAATATTGGTGTGGGGTTCATAGCACTAATTTGAAAGGGACCACTGGAAAGTATTTTCTTATCCACACACATGGGATTGTCAGCATAGTTATCCACCCTTGGTGGAGCAAGTGTGGTAGAATAGGTCAGAGGAGGGGCTCCTGTTGTAGGTTCCCTCCCCTCATCTATTGTTAATGTTACCCTCACTTGTCCACCCCGGTTGGATCCCACTACCTCCAATGTTACACCTTCTTTGGTCATGTTCTCAGTGATCACTTTTGTTATGCTATACCCTTGCTGATTCATGGACATAACAGGGTTTTGAAAATTAAGGGAAACCCTAATACCTTCACCTATCAGACTTATTGTCCATTTTCCCCAGTTTGTCCATTCACATTCCCAGTTCCTTTTATTGCCTAGATTGTCTCTCCAAAACCCACTAATGTTATTATGGCTTTTTATCCAAACAATGTGCACATTCCCACCCCCACTTAAAGTCAGTTGATCAAAACATGGTTCTTCCAAATTGTCATTGCTCCATATCTTTGTTCATGCCTTGATCGTCTGTGTATGAATTGATCTTCTTTGTCTTGTGGAAGAGGTAGTTTGTGGTCCATCGATTTCCTGATTATTACATATTAATATCATTGTCCATAAAATCCCCAAAAACAAATGCATTATCATCTTCCTTGTTGACTTCTCATTGCCAAATCTGAAAAGATCCAACAAGTATCAGTTCTTAGCAGAAATATCTACATCTGGCTATTGTTATACAATTTACATTGGTCCACATGGACCCATTTGTGACCAGGCTGCCTTTTGTTTTTTCTGAAGTTTGATCTTATTACCTTAAGCACTGTAGTACCTAATGTATCTAGAATGACATAGGGTCCCTCCCAATTTGCATCGCATGGAGAATTTGTATTAACATTTTTAATCATGATCATTCCCCCCTTTTCAAACAAAGTTTCAATTTTAGATGACACTTTACAATCAGTTGGGGCCATATTAGAGGCAGCAAAATGTAGCAGTAATCTTAACTGCTCCTGAATTTGGGAGAGATATTGGTCTCTTGACACGGCTTCTCTCAGGGCAATTGAGGATCACCTGGGTGGCCCAGAGCCATCTGTCTCGCTGTCATTAGCTCATAGGGAGAACATTTAGTAGCAGTGGCAGGTGTAGCTCTAATAGCCATTAGAACTTATGGTAAGTGTGTAACCCAAGAATTACAATATTGTGTAAGTATTTTGGCTAACCTAGACTTAATGATTCGATTCATGCATTCTACTATACCCGAGGATTGTGCGTGATACGGAACATGGAATATCTGCTGTATTCCCAGTAGGGCACAGAGGCTTTGCATTATTTGTCCAGTAAAATGTGTACCTCTGTCTGACTCAATGAGTTCAGGAAAACCCCACCTTGAAGACACATGTTCCCATAGTGCTCTTGCAGTAGATTATGCAGTGTCACGCATAAGAGGAATAGCTTCAACCCATTTACAAAAAATATCCACAATGACTAAGGCATATCTAAGACCCCCCTTTGATAGTGGAAGTGGGCCTATAAAATCAATCTGAATAGATTTCCAGGGACCATCAGCTAATTGGTCCTTGTCCTTTAGGGCGTGGATTTATCTGAGCACAGATAAGGCATTCTTGATTACACTGTTGAGCCAAACTCAGCCAAAAATATTTCTGTCTAAGGTGGTATTCTAAGGCACTGTGACCAATGTGTCCCAAAAGAGAGTGAGTTTGCTGTGTAATTTGTCTCTGTAAATGCTTTGGGACTACAAAAAGAAGTTTGGCTTGTGGCTCTGTAGGACTACTATAGCAAATTAACCCATCCTGAATAGAGTACCCACTAGGTAGAGTTTGCTGGTTCTGTAACAAAATAGAAAGGTTAGTATCTTTAGCCTGCTCTCTCTGCAAGTCTGGTACTTCTGATGTCTCTTTTGTAACCTTTGCTATATGTGTCTCATCCTTAGATACATGGTGTTCTCTCCATGCATCCCCTGCTTCTGTATCTGCCTCTCCTGGTTGCCATGGTTCCCCCTCTGAAGCTGCCTGTTTAGCCAACATATCCACATGTGCATTTCAACGTGAATGTTCATCCGTGGAATTTGTGTGTGCCTTAACCTTAAGTATAGCTGCCTGTAGTGGGTGTTGTGTTCCCCAGTCAACTAACTTCCTCAAAGCCATTGCATGTGACAAAGGTTTTCCTGCGGAATCCACCATTCCCCTTAGATCCCATATTGGTAGGTACTCTGTCAGGGACCTAGTAACATAGGCACTGTCACTGTAAATACTAATAGGTTGTGTGTCAAACCTGTGACATGCCATGGAAATGGCTTCTAGTTCTGCTGTCTGTGCTGAAAAGAAACGTGGCAACATAATCTAGCTTCCAATTGCATAGAAGGGACCCATATTGTAAATCCAGTATGGAATCTGCCATCCTGCCAAAATGTTGATCCATCCACATAGATCTGAAGATCTTGGGAGATGGTTTTGTCCCTAAATAATTTAGGTGGTGACTCTCTGTGAATGTGGGTCTCTACACAATCATGTGGTTCTCCCTGTATGTACATTAACTGTGGCAAGATGTATTTTGCATTATGCTGTACAATAATGTCACAGTGTTGTAAATCTGTCAGCCATCTGCTAAGGCGCTGAGTTAAGACTCCACTTAAGGTTTTCTCGAACAACAACTTCAGTGGTGTATGAGGTGTTTGGAGAATCAGCTTCCTAAATTCCACTATATGCTCTGTAGCTTGAACTGCCCAATGTACCCCTAACAAAGCTTTGATGCACGAATCATATCCTCTCTCTACTGGAGTAAGGAGTCTGGAAAAATAGCCTACAGGCCTCCATTTCCCAGCCTTCTACTGCAGTAGAACTGAAGAAATTGAAGTGTCAGTAGTACATGTTTGTAGGGCAAATGGAGCCTCACTATCGACAGTGGCAAGAGCTGGAGCTGATGTTAAATCATCCTTTAACACCCTGAATGAATCCTCATGTTCACTACCCCATGTAATCAGTCCTGTCTCTTCTCCTTTCAAGAGATCATAGAGAGGCTTTGCTTTTTCAGCAAAACCTTCGATGAAGTCTTGTGAAAAATTCACCAATCCCAAAAATGTTCTTAATGACTGTCTATTGAAAGGTATGGGTACCTGTAGTATTGCTAACACTCTATTCTTAGTAGGAAATCTTGTTCCCCTTTGGATTGACACCCCCAAAAATGTTACCTTCTCTTTCATCAACTGAACCTTTGAAGTATTTAACTTCAGGCCTGATTGGGAAATTAAACCAAACAATTCTATTAGCAATTCAATGTGTTCCTCAACTGTCTCTGTCTGTAACAAGATATCATCCACATATTGTATGATACTTTCTGGGGCAGAGAACATTTCTAAGACCTTTGCTAGGGCCTGATGAAAGTAAGTTGGGGAACAATGGAAGCCTTGTGGGAGAGAATTGAATGTATACTGAATATTTCTGAAACTGAAGGCAAACTTATAATGACATTCTGAAGCATGTGTAATACCCCAGAATCCATTGGCTACATCTAGCACTGAATACCATAAGCAGGAGGTGCTCAGCTTAGATATAACTTCAGTACTGGAAGCAACTATGTTTGGTACTGGAGGAGTAGATTTGTTGATCATCCTAAAATCTGCAGCAATTTTGTGTGATGGCATGCAATCACACTATTGACATAGGGGCATCCAGAATGATCCCTAAATGTACCACAAATAGGAACCATGTTTCCCAGGAATTATTCTCATACTGCCTCTCTTGATTCCTATCCATCCCTACCATCATCATCCTTAAAGCTTCCTGTGCTGGCCCATACAGATTATTCTCAGGCCTGGTCTTTGGAGCAAATTCCTGTCCTGATTTATCTGGAGTTTTATGCCTGTCCTGTCTAAAGGAAAACTTCTGATCCTGCCTATCCTTTGTAGGCCCTGAAGTATTTGAGTATGCCTGATCATGCCTATGTTTTGGAGGATCTGATGAATGTGCCTGCCATCCCTCCCTTTGCCTATACTCTCTCATCCACAGCCTGCAATCTAGGAATCTGTGTACAGGCTTATTACAATAATTACAAATCGCTCTGAAGGAAATTTCCAAGGGATTATGTTTTCCTTCATTAGTAGTCACAACTGCAATTTTACGTGGCCCTGTGACTCCTTTCCTTAAAATGTTTTGCCGTGCTTTACCAATAATACACAACACAGCTTCCATTGAGTATTTTTCCTCTGCCATCATTTGTATGCTGGGGTTCAAATAAGTAAATTTTCTTACTAGATACTGTAACATATCTGATGGGGTCTGATCTGGGGGCACTCTATGTGTGAGTCTGTACACTTACTCAAATTTAGAAGCAAACACCCATGGGTCATCCTGTAAAGTTACTCTCATCTCAGCAAGGGAATGGCTATCTAAGTCTCTGTTCCCTGTGACTAACCTAGATACAGCTCTCAGCCTTTCCCCTTCTGTACCTCATTTGTCCTCACTGATGTCATTGACGGTCTCTTCCTCCACCCAGCCACCAAGGGTCCCGAAAGGTGACAACAAGCCCCCTGGGACGCCTGCTGTGTTTGGTCTTCCACCTCCTCAAAGCCACCTTCCTCCTCTGACTCCTCTTCTTCAGACTCCTCTCACTGCATTGCCTCTCTCTGCATTATTATAAGGTGTGTTAAGTAGTACTACTCTTATCAGTTTAATACTTGTTACGTTACCTATCAGGGGGCGTGTATAAGGCCTGGATTTTTAGAACCAGGAGATGGAAAAAGATGCTTTGTTGGTCGTATCACTTCAATTTTGGGGCACGGCAAGTGCAGTCAAAGGTGCCACCAGATAGGAGTGACGTGTTTGTAAGTACTACTCTTATCAGTTTAATACTTGTTACGTTACCTATCAGGGGGCGTGTATAAGGCCTGGATTTTTAGAACCGGGAGATGGAAAAAGATGCTTTGTTGGTCGTATCACTTCAATTTTGGGGCACGGCACGTGCAGTCAAAGGTGCCACCAGATCTATTACAGTAGAAAAAATGTTTTTGGTTTTAAATGTACACTACTGTTACACCAGATATGAGTGGTGTGTTAAGTAGTACTACTCCTATCAGTTTAATCCCTGTTATGTGCCTTTTTTGGGGGTTTGGTTGTTGAAGCCACAGTGCAGCACCAGAGGCCAGAAAAATTAGGCATGTACACATGCTTGAAAAAATTAGGTATTGTTGATCTTGCAGCGAGCAGAGAAGAAGGTAGGTCTGATTCAACGCCCCATCCCTGCATATCCACACTCAGAGATTGAGGGGGCGACCCTTACAAGGCCACTGGCTGGAGATATAAAGGGGGGCCATCCCAAATAAGCACACAAGCGGGGACAAAGGTAGTGAAGGGGACATAGAGGCCCATGGACTGACGGTCGCCTTCTTGGCAGGAAAAGGGCCCAGCAATTAAGCCAAACTGACCCAGCAGAGGCAGCTACTTGAGTCAAACGCTGTACAATTACACCTTAATAAAGCTGAAACATGCAGCAGCAGGGATTCTAAACGGCCACACAGGAACAAGGAGGCTAACAGCCCCGACAGTCTCTGCACCACTGTTTTTAACAGATAACCCAAGGGGCTAACCAGGGACCTTGCCCACACAAAAAAAAGCAGAATTTTATTGGAGGAATAATTAGTGTCTTTACCCCCCAAGAGAGGACATAATATACGGTATCTTTAGACTACCTGATGGCCAAACCTCCTTTAGCCCCAATGCTATCCAAGAAACATTTCAAAACTTCTATCAGACCATATATTCATACCAATCCCGCTGCAGCGGATCTGACATAGAGTCCTTCCTACTACAGCAAGAAGACCACAAAATACCTGTACCTCAATTGGACAGCTTGAACCTAGACATATCCCAAGAGGAAGTTAAATCTACAATCCAAGATCTTAAATTTGGCAAGTCCCCAGGGCCAGACGGTTTTACTCATCTGTACTATAAGAAATTTGAGCCCTTGCTTACCCCCGCACCTAACATCTTTGTTTAACGCTATACTAAATGGAGAACCTATGCCCCCTTAATTGAATCAGGCTGACCTCATAGTCTTTCCAAAAGAGGGTAGGGACCCGAATCTCAAACTGTATTACAAGGCAGCGCAGCTGGCTTTCATTCCTCTGGCGCATTCTCCAAAACACATCAGCCACTCTGGGTATTTATGGAAAATGTAAGCATGTCACCTTATACATGGGATACAGTAATATGGATTCCAGGCCTGTATACTTTTTTGAGAAACTTGAAAAACCCATTGATTAAGCACTCATTAAAAATATGGACGGAGATGAACTGGACACAAAAACTGGACACTCGGGTATCAGATCTTACCCCTATCGTACCCAATCCCCACTTTAAGATACATCTTCCGGAAAGCTCTCTCAGTTGGTGGAAGTCTCAGAACCTACTAAGGGTTGGTCCATGGTGGCATGACGACAAAATAATGACCTTTGAGTGGGTGAGAGATAGATACAATTTACCCCTGGCTGAACACTATAATTTTTGCAGGATACATCATTTTATATATACGATAAGTGGTAGGGGAACCCCCCAAAGAAACACCTGGCTACTCAAAAAATGTAGGGATTCCCCCTTTCAGCCTGGTATTATTAGCCTCATGTATGAACTATTTAATGAAAACTCATGGGCAAACAAACCAGACTATACCAAAGCCTGGGAGAGGGATTTGGGCACCGAGTTGGCAGATAGCACATGGGATAAAAGTTGGCAAGGCTTAAGTAGGGGATCTTTAAATTATAGTCTGCTTGAGACTTCAATAAAGGTCCTACACAGGACATATATTACTCCTTTTAAGCTAATAAATGGGATACAAAACGGAGCAGCTCATGTTTTAGGAACAGTGGTAATGAGGCTACATTTATTCATGTCTGGTGAGAGTGTTCGGCAGTCATAAGACTATGGGAAGAAACATGCTTACTAGCTTCTAAAATGTTTAAGATTGACCTAATAAAATATTTTTTGAAAGAAAAAATACACATAGCTAGTAGTTGGAAAACCCCAAATTAAAACTTTTAGGAATTAATAAAAAAAATGAACTATTTACTGCTCAACGATAGATTTAACCATGTAGTCTTGGATAGAATCACCCAGTTCCAGACAATTTGGGATCCCTGGATAACATCCCCATTTAGTGCCCCCCTAATATAATAAAACATTTGTTAATGGTTGAAGCGACTCGGGGGGAAGGACCGGTGTGGGGGAGCCCTGGAGGAGACCCTTCAGAAGCAACCGGCGGCAAAATCATCCGAGGAAAGGAGAGGTCGCCTACTGAAGCCTGCCCTAGGGTAACGCAAGGGCGATTGAGCAGGTTAGATATTGTAAATAATAAGCTACTGCTGGAGTGATGATAGATAATAGGACTTTACTATTGTCTGTTTTACCATGTCTTAGGTTTCTCTTAAAAATTGCAATCACAGTAAAAAAAAAGAAAATGTATTAACCAAAAAAGTAAAAAAAAGAAGGCCTAGCCACCTAATTTTAACAAAATGTCTTCATTGTAAATATGTATTTTTGCACAACTGTTGTTTTATGCAAGACTGCTCAATATGCTTGCTTTTCCATTACATGCTGTACGCCTTCTGGCATAAAAATTGAAATTCAAAAATTTGATATTGTTGCAGCCGCTGCTGTTGCAGCGGGCAGAAAAATTTACCTTTGTTCCCCAGGCAGAAACTGCCATAAAACATTGCCTCTTCTTGAACCCTAGTTGGTGGCGGATAATTCACGCAAGTCATCCGGCATTCACAGATAACACACAGCAGCGTGTGGACCATTTATAGCCGAAGGCAGCTCATCTCATCAGGCCTTTTTCAGTCGAATGTATCGCCCAATGTCAGTCCCTTCGGGATCCATCCCTCATTCATGTTTATAAAGGTGAGGCAATCTAGACTTTTTTGCCCTAGGCGACTTCTCTTCTCGGTGACAAAACCTCCTGCTGCACTGAAGGTCCTTTCTGACAGGACACTTGAAGCGGGGCAGGCCAGAAGTTCAATTACAAATTGGGATAGCTCAGGCCACAGGTCTAGCCTGCATACCCAGTAGTCAAGGGGTTCATCGCTCCTCAGAGTGTCGATATCTGCAGTTAAGGCGAGGTAGTCTGCTACCTGTCGGTCAAGTCGTTCTCTGAGGGTGGATCCCGAAGGGCTGATGCGATGCGTAGGACTGAAAAAGGTCTGCATGTCCTCCATCAACAAGACGTCTTTTAAACGTCCTGTTTTGCCGGCGTGGTCGTGGGGGATGGATTACTTTCACCTCTTCCCCTGTTATATTGCCCTTGTGCTGTGACTTCACCCTTATATGCTGTGTAAAGCATACTTGTTAATTTGTTTTGGACCTGCTGCATCCTTTCTGACTTGCGGTAATTTGGTAACAAATCAGGCACTTTCTGCTTATACCGGGGGTCTAGTAGCGTGCACACCCCGTACAGGTCGTTCCCCTTCAGCCTTTTTATACGAGGGTCCTGCGACAGGCACAACAGCATGAAAGACCCCATTTGCACAAGGTTGGATGCCGAGCTAGTCATGTCCCGTTCCTCGTCCTCAGTGATCTCGCTGAAGATATGTTCTTCCCCCCAGCCACGTACAACACCATGGGTACCAGATAGGTCACCTCCTCAAAAGGACGCATGAGCCTACAGGCATTGTGCATGAGCGTCCAGTAACTTGGCAAAAAAATCCCCAGCTCCGCAGAGGCTGTCCTAGCACCCCGGTCATACAAATACTCGTTAATGGCTTTTTCTTGTTGGAGCAGGCAGTCGAACATTAGGAGTGTTGAATTCCAACGTGTGGGGCTGTCACAAATCAAGCGCCTCACTGGCATGTTGTTTCGCCGCTGGATATCTGAAAAGTGCGCCATGGCCGTGTAGGAATGCCTGAAATGGCCACACACCTTTCTGGTCTGCTTCAGGACGTCCTGTAAGCCTGGATACTTATGGACAAAGCGTTGTACGATCAGATTACACACATGTGCCATGCACGGCACATGCGTCAACTTGCCCAAATTCAATGCCGCCAACAAATTTCTTCCGTTGTCACAAACCACTTTGCCAATCTCTAGTTGGTGCAGAATCAGCCATTGATCCACCTGTGCGTTCAGGGCGGACAGGAGTGCTGGCCCGGTGTGACTCTCTGCTTTGAGGCAAGTCAACACCAAGACGGCATGACACTGCCGTTTCCGGGATGTGGAATAGTATCTGGGGAGCTGGGGGGCGTGCCGTTGATGTGGAGCAAGACGCAGCAGCAGAAGAGGACTCAGCTGAGGAGGTTATGGAAGAGGATGGAGTAGGAGTAGTAGAGGAGGTGGCAGCAGGCCTGCCTGCAAGTCGTGGCGGTGTCACCAACTCCTCTGCAGAGCCACGCATTCCATGCTTGGCAGGCGTCAGCAGGTTTGCCCAATGCGCAGTGTAGGTGATATACCTGCCCTGACCATGCTTTGCAGACCAGGTATCAGTGGTCAGATGGACCCTTGCCCCAACACTGTGTGGCAGAGATGCCATTACTTCCTTTTGCACAATTGAGTACAGGTTGGGGATTGCCTTTTGGGCAAAGAAATTTCGTCCGGGTACCTTCCACTGCGGTATCCCAATCGCTAAAAACGTTTTGAACGCCTCAGACTCCACCAGCTTGTATGGTAAAAGCTGGCGGGCCAAGAGTTCAGACAAGCCAGCTGTCAGACGCCGGGCAAGGGGGTGACTTTGTGGCATTGGCTTCTTACGCTCAAACATGCACTTGACAGGCACCTGACTGTGGGGAGATGAGCAGGAACAGCAAGCGACGAGAGACGGAGTGGTGGAGAGTTGAGAGGGGGCAAGGAGGACAGCAGTGATTGATGTGGATGAAGATGCTGGACCAGGAGGAGGATGGCAGCTTTGAGTTTGTGTGCTGCTTCTACTCATGTGTTGATCCCATTGGCGTTTGTGATGTGACATCATGTGCCTTCGCAAAGCAGTTGTACCTTGGTGGGTGTTGGACTTCCCACGACTCAGTTTCTTTTGGCACAGGTTGCAAATGGCATCGCTGTTGTCAGACACACAAAAAAAATGCCACACTGCTGAGCTCGGCGGTGACAGCATTCTGGTGGTGGCAACAGCATGCGTTGATTGGCGTGCTGTCTGGCTGACCCCGGGTGCTGATGCATGCTGTCTGACTGTGCCACTAGCTCGTTGCGATGACCTCCCTCTACTTCCAACTCGTATCCTCCTCCTCTCTGTCTCCCCATCTGAACTTTCCCCCTGTTCTTCTTCTCTTCTAGCAGGCACCCACTTGACATCTACGGACGCATCGTCATCATCATCACCCGCCTCACTTGTATATGACAACTGAACAAAGGAAGCAGCAGCGGGTACATCATCATCATCATCATTATCATAACATCGTACGTACATGTGTGTAATGCTGCCTGACTGAGACATATCCCTGTTATCTACATTCTCTGGCAATTATGGTTGTTCATCACTCATTTCTTCAAACTGATGTGTAAATAACTCTTCTGACTGATCAATTGAATTGGCTGTGGTACTAGTGTTGGTGGTGGCAGGAGGCAGGTGAGTGGTAACTTGAGAGGTGCCCGAAGCTAAGCTGGAGGAGGATGGTGCGTCAATGTTCCAAGCGGAAGATGTAGAAGATTAAGTGTCCTGTGTTAGCCAGTCAACTACGTCCTCTGAACTTTTCAAGTTCAGGGTAACTGGCCTCTGAACACTGGGCATTATTGTAGGGCCAAAGGGAATCACAGCACAACGACCACGACGGCCTCTGCGTGGTGTCCTGCCTCTGCCTGTCATTTTTTTTTAAATGTGGACTGTTGGTACCCCAACTAATTTGGATTGGTTGAACTTGGCACAGTGTATTTTAAAATGATGAGAAAAACTGTTCTGTAAACTAAAGAAAAATCATTTTAGGAGGTTGAGAGATAAAGAAACCGGATGGGGGGATACCGAGCAGAGCACACCATCTAAAGCCCACTGGGAGACAAACTCATCCATTCCCCCAGTGGACAAAGCCAGGTGGTACTCTGCCCGGATACGGGAGCGCACCAGCACCCGGAACATGGCCTCAGGTGACAAGGGAACCCCCCCTATCAAACACTGCTTCCTGGACTTATATATAGCCAATTTGGCTAATGCCAGGAGCAGGTTGACGAGGAGGTCCCTGGCCTTATTGCCCCGGGACACTGGGCGCCCAAAAATAAAAATGTGAGGGGAGAAATGCAGCCAGAACTGCAGGAGGAGGCCCCTCAAGAGTGACAAGAGGGGCTGCAGTCTGGCGCAACTAAAATAAATATGATACACGGACTCTCCCTTGCCACAGAATGGACAAGTGGAGGGATAGTCCGTGAATTTAGCTAAGTACTCTCCCGTGCTCAGTGCACCATGGAGCACTCTCCAACTCAAGTCCCCGGTGGGTCGTGGAACTAAATCAGAATAAAGTTCCCTCCACCGGGGC
>JAPZIH010001212.1:0-51017 GCA_027410445.1 Discoglossus pictus
CCCACTAGAGGGAGCTCACAGATAATCCCCACTAGAGAGAGCTCACAGATAATCCCCATTTGAGGGAGCTCACAGATAATCCCCACTATATGGAGCCCACAGATAATCCCCATTAGAGGGAGCTCACAGATAATCCCCACTAGAGGAAATTCACAGATAATCCCCACTCGAAAGAGCCCACAGATAATCCCCACTAGAGAGAGCCCACAGATAATCCCCACTCGAGAGAGCTCACAGATAATCCCCACTCGAGAGAGCTCACAGATAATCCCCACTAGAGGAAGCTCACAGATAATCCCCACTAGAGGGAGCTCACAGATAATCCCCACTAGAGGGAACTCACAGATAATCCCCACTAGAGGGAGCTCACAGATAATCCCCACTAGAGGGAACTCACAGATAATCCCCACTAGAGGGAGCTCACAGATAATCCGCACTAGAAGGAACTCACAGATAATCCCCACTAGAGGGAGCTCACAGATAATCCCCACTAGAAGGAACTCACAGATAATCCCCACTAGAGGGAGCTCACAGATAATCCCCACTAGAGGGAGCTCACAGATAATCCCCACTAGAGGGAGCTCACAGATAATCCCCATTAGAGGGAGCTCACATATAATCCCCACTAGAGGGAGAGCACAGATAATCCTCACTAGGGGGAGCCCACAGATAATCCCCACTAGAGGGAGCGCACAGATATTCCTCACTAGAGGGAGCTCACAGATAATCCCCACTAGAGGGAGCGCACAGATAATCCCCACTAGAGGGAGCTCACATATAATCCCTGCTAGAGGGAGCTCACAGATAATCCCTGCTAGAGGGAGCTCACAGATAATCCCCACTAGAGGGAGCCCACAGATAATCCTCACTAGAGAGAGCCCACAGATAATCCCCACTAGAGGTAGTTCACAGATAATCCCCACTAGAGGGAGCTCACAGATAATCCCCACTAGAGGGAACTCACAGATAATCCCCACTAGAGGGAGCTCACAGATAATCCCCACTAGAGGGAGCTCACATATAATCCCCACTAGAGGGAACTCACAGATAATCCCCACTAGAGGGAGTGCACAGATAATCCCCACTAGAGGGAACTCACAGATAATGCCCACTAGAGGGAGCTCACAGATAATCCCCACTAGAGGGAGTGCACAGATAATCCCCACTAGAGGGAGCTCACAGATAATGCCCACTAGAGGAAGCTCACATATAAGCCCCACTAGAGGGAGCGCACAGATAATCCCCACTAGAGGGAGCGCACAGATATTCCCCACTAGAGGGAGCTCACATATAATCCCCACTAGAGGGAGCTCACATATAATCCCCACTAGAGGGAGCGCATAGATAATCCCCACTAGAGGGAGCGCACAGATATTCCCCACTAGAGGGAGCTCACATATAATCCCCACTAGAGGGAGCCCACAGATAATCCCCACTAGAGGGAGCTCACATATAATCCCCACTAGAAGGAACTCACAGATAATCCCCACTAGAGGGAGCTCACAGATAATCCCCACTAGAGGAAGCTCACAGATAATCCCCACTAGAGGGAGCTCACAGATAATGCCCACTAGAGGAAGCTCACATAAAATCCCCACTAGAGGGAGCGCACAGATAATCCCCACTAGAGGGGGCGCACAGATATTCCCCACTAGAGGGAGCTCACATATAATCCCCACTAGAGGGAGCTCACATATAATCCCCACTAGAGGGAGCGCACAGATAATCCCCACTAGAGGGAGCTCACATATAATCCCCACTAGAGGGAGCGCACAGATAATCCCCACTCGAAAGAGCCCACAGATAATCCCCACTAGAGGGAACTCACAGATAATCCCCACCAGAGGGAGCTCACAGATAATCCCCACTAGAGAGAGCTCACAAATAATCCCCACTAGAAGGAACTCACAGATAATCCCCACTAGAGGGAGCTCACAGATAATCCCCACTAGAAGGAACTCACAGATAATCCCCACTAGAAGGAACTCACAGATAATCCCCACTAGAGGAAGCGCACAGATAATCCCCACTAGAGGGAGCTCACAGATAATCCCCGCTAGAGGGAGCCCACAGATAATCCCCACTCATGAGAGACCACAGATAATCCTCACTAGAGGGAGCTCACAGATAATCCCCACTAGAGGGAGCTCACAGATAATCCCCACTAGAGGGAGCTCACAGATAATCCCCACTAGAGAGAGCTCACAGATAATCCCCATTTGAGGGAGCTCACAGATAATCCCCACTATATGGAGCCCACAGATAATCCCCATTAGAGGGAGCTCACAGATAATCCCCACTAGAGGGAGCTCACAGATAATCCCCACTAGAGGGAGCTCACAGATAATCCCCACTAGAGGGAGCTCACAGATAATCCCCACTAGAGAGAGCTCACAGATAATCCCCATTTGAGGGAGCTCACAGATAATCCCCACTATATGGAGCCCACAGATAATCCCCATTAGAGGGAGCTCACAGATAATCCCCACTAGAGGAAATTCACAGATAATCCCCACTCAAAAGAGCCCACAGATAATCCCCACTAGAGAGAGCCCACAGATAATCCCCACTCGAGAGAGCTCACAGATAATCCCCACTCGAGAGAGCTCACAGATAATCCCCACTAGAGGAAGCTCACAGATAATCCCTACTAGAGGGAGCTCACAGATAATCCCCACTAGAGGGAACTCACAGATAATCCCCACTAGAGGGAGCTCACAGATAATCCCCACTAGAGGGAACTCACAGATAATCCCCACTAGAGGGAGTGCACAGATAATCCCCACTAGAGAGAGCCCACATATAATCCCCACTAGAGGGAGCTCACAGATAATCCGCACTAGAAGGAGCTCACAGATAATCCCCACTAGAAGGAACTCACAGATAATCCCCACTAGAGGGAGCTCACAGATAATCCCCACTAGAGGGAGCTCACAGATAATCCCCACTAGAGGGAGCTCACAGATAATCCCCATTAGAGGGAGCTCACATATAATCCCCACTAGAGGGAGAGCACAGATAATCCTCACTAGGGGGAGCCCACAGATAATCCCCACTAGAGGGAGCGCACAGATATTCCTCACTAGAGGGAGCTCACAGATAATCCCCACTAGAGGGAGCGCACAGATAATCCCCACTAGAGGGAGCTCACAGATAATCCCTGCTAGAGGGAGCTCACAGATAATCCCCACTAGAGGGAGCCCACAGATAATCCTCACTAGAGAGAGCCCACAGATAATCCCCACTAGAGGTAGTTCACAGATAATCCCCACTAGAGGGAGCTCACAGATAATCCCCACTAGAGGGAACTCACAGATAATCCCCACTAGAGGGAGCTCACAGATAATCCCCACTAGAGGGAGCTCACAGATAATCCCCACTAGAGGGAGCTCACATATAATCCCCACTAGAGGGAACTCACAGATAATCCCCACTAGAGGGAGTGCACAGATAATCCCCACTAGAGGGAACTCACAGATAATCCCCACTAGAGGGAGCGCACAGATAATCCCCACTAGAGGGAGCTCACAGATAATCCCCACTAGAGGGAGCTCACAGATAATGCCCACTAGAGGAAGCTCACATATAAGCCCCACTAGAGGGAGCGCACAGATAATCCCCACTAGAGGGAGCGCACAGATATTCCCCACTAGAGGGAGCTCACATATAATCCCAACTAGAGGGAGCTCACATATAATCCCCACTAGAGGGAGCGCATAGATAATCCCCACTAGAGAGAGCTCACAGATAATCCCCACTAGAGGGAGCTTACATATAATCCCCACTAGAGGGAGCCCACAGATAATCCCCACTAGAGGGAGCTCACATATAATCCCCACTAGAGGGAGCCCACAGATAATCCCCACTAGAGGGAGCTCACATATAATCCCCACTAGAAGGAACTCACAGATAATCCCCACTAGAGGGAGCTCACAGATAATGCCCACTAGAGGAAGCTCACATAAAATCCCCACTAGAGGGAGCGCACAGATAATCCCCACTAGAGGGGGCGCACAGATATTCCCCACTAGAGGGAGCTCACATATAATCCCCACTAGAGGGAGCTCACATATAATCCCCACTAGAGGGAGCGCACAGATAATCCCCACTAGAGGGAGCTCACATATAATCCCCACTAGAGGGAGCGCACAGATAATCCCCACTAGAGGGAACTCACAGATAATCCCCACCAGAGGGAGCTCACAGATAATCCCCACTAGAGAGAGCTCACAAATAATCCCCACTAGAAGGAACTCACAGATAATCCCCACTAGAGGGAGCTCACAGATAATCCCCACTAGAAGGAACTCACAGATAATCCCCACTAGAAGGAACTCACAGATAATCCCCACTAGAGGAAGCGCACAGATAATCCCCACTAGAGGAAGCTCACATATAAGCCCCACTAGAGGGAGCTCACAGATATTCCCCACTAGAGGGAGCTCACATATAATCCCCACTAGAGGGAGCTCACATATAATCCCCACTAGAGGGAACTCACAGATAATCCCCATTAGAGGAAGCTCACATATAATCCCCACTAGAGGGAACTCACAGATAATCCCCACTAGAGGGAGCGCACAGATATTCCCCACTAGAGGAAGCTCACATATAATCCCCACTAGAGGGAGCGCACAGATAATCCCCACTAGAGGGAGCTCACAGATAATGCCCACTAGAGGAAGCTCACATATAATCCCCACTAGAGGGAGCACACAGATAATCCCCACTAGAGGGAGCTCACATATAATCCCCACTAGAAGGAACTCACAGATAATCCCCACTAGAGGGAGCTCACAGATAATCCTAACTAGAGGGAACTCACAGATAATCCCCACTAGAGGAAGCTCACATATAATCCCCACTAGAGGGAGCGCACAGATAATCCCCACTAGAGGGAGCGCACAGATATTCCCCACTAGAGGGAGCTCACATATAATCCCCACTAGAGGGAGCTCACATATAATCCCCACTAGAGTGCGCTCACAGATAATCCCCACTAGAGGGAGCGCACAGATAATCCCCACTAGAGGGAGCTCACATATAATCCCCACTAGAGGGAGCGCACAGATAATCCCCACTAGAGGGAGCTCACAGATAATCCCCACTAGAGGGAGCTCACAGATAATCCCCGCTAGAGGGAGCTCACAGATAATCCCCACTAGAGGGAGCTCACAGATAATCCCCACTCGAGAGAGCCCACAGATAATCCTCACTAGAGGGAGCTCACAGATAATCCCCACTAGAGGGAGCTCACAGATAATCCCCACTAGAGGGAGCTCACAGATAATCCCCACTAGAGGGAGCTCACAAATAATCCCCACTAGCGAGAGCCCACATATAATCCCCACTAGAGGGAGCTCACAGATAATCCCCACTAGAGGGAACTCACAGATAATCCCCACTAGAGGGAGCACACAGATAATCACCACTAGAGGGAGCTCACAGATTATCCCCACTAGAGGGAGCTCACAGATTATCCCCACTAGATGGAGCTCACAGATAATCCCCACTAGAGGGAGCACACAGATAATCACCACTAGAGGGAGCTCACAGATAATCACCACTAGAGGGAGCTCACATAGCCCTGATGGTGAAGGTGTGAGATCACTTGCAGAGAGCGTCGTGCTCGTCTGAGCGTCATGCCCATTATCCAGGCACCAGAAGTGATGGAAGTTTTCGTAGCTTTCCATTACAGTCCAGTGATGTTCTCTTCATTAGTTTATGATTGACCAGACACTGAATACATTAACCCAAAGTAACCCCGGCCCAGGCTCTAAGTGGATGTTTTATCAAAATCTTCTGCTCAATGATTACAGAAAACCTTGTAAGGGGGTTGGAAAATAATTGAGAGGAGGGAAGAAGAGAGCAGGAGCTCATCATGGCCACTGTGAGTACTTTGGACAACCCTCCTTTGGTGTGTACTATGGTTGGAATTAATTGTAATGATTCACTTGGGTTAAATGAAGTTATTTTGCTTGTGCCCCAATGACATGAGATCCGTAGGCCATATTGGACCCATAGACTAAAACCTGATTACTGGGATATAAAGTAGTAATGTTCAATACTAATTATATTCCCAATACTAATTCCATTCCCAAAGAGTATTAATCTCCAGCTGAGTGTGACCACTATCAGAAACGTAGGTATTATAAACAATAATTATTCAGTAGTGTTCCCCCACGCTCCTAATTACTTTATCTCACCTGATTAATTATCTCTCACAGTATTGGATGATAAACCACAAGAGCACGCCCAGTTGGATAATAAAAGCCCAGAGATCGGTTTTACGTATTAAAGTGTTATTATTTGTTTAAACCAACTGGGCAGGCTTATGTGGGTTATTGCCCTCACTGTGAGATATAATTAGTCACATGATATAAATTAATTAGGATATATGGAGGGTCTTTTGTGTAATTTATTCTTAACATATCCACAAGGGGAAACATGAATATACATGTGTCACAACCCAGAGCTGAGGGGCTCAGGACACCCCTAATTCACCTATTGTAGCTTATAGGAGCAATCTGCAGGTTGTGCCTTTATATTCGTCTCAGCCCCAGCAATTGAGATCAGGACATCACTCATGGAGAGACAGGAGAAATCACATCACACCATTTCTTAGTTCAGAGGCAGACTGCCCCCTTTTATTTCTATCAAAGATAATACTAACACAGAAAGATCTCACCCACACCTTTTCTTCCCTGTTAGATGGGTCTGAATTCTTAGTGTGGCCTCCTCACCCTGCCTCTAACCATAAATCCTCCTTCCATCCCAGATACCAGAGCTTAGGGCTATCTGTTTAGGTCACTACATTCCCATGCCTTTAAGGGGACAGATGGCATTCCAACCTCCAGGTCAGAGGCCAGATGCCTGGCAAAAAACATCCAACATACTTTACAAACTACAATAATAGAAAATAAATGCACATATGAAATAAGCAACAATATATTCATTGCTTTTAACATAATATTCACGTTCGATAGCCATGATGTTACAATGGTACTTGTTGGGTGCAGAGGGAACCCACCATAGACCCAAAATCAGTCATGACAACATGGTGTCCTTATCACAACCTTGTATAGACTCTTATTCCAGTCACTGCTCTTGCCCGTATATTCCATTCTATATTGTAGCTCTTTTAGGTCACAAGAGCACAGAAATATATAAATAATCAGTAGATATATTATTCTTGGTGTGACCTCCAACCCACTGATTGTGACCCTTTCACACTACTCCTCCATGGTCAACAACAGCACCAATAATCTATGACCTGATGGTGCTCTTGATGTCTCTATGGGCTCCACCACTCCCCTGATTATTACCCAGTTGGTTCATGTCGCAGTATGTGCTCTCTCTATGACTTGTTCTGGTTTTTCCGTATCTGGAAACCAGTGTATGATCCTGGAGAGCGTCCTCTGATAGCTTGGAGACCCTGTGTATGGAGTCATTAGGGGACTTGGGGCTATTTAGTGATGATGATCATATACATCACAAACCACTGTGTCTCAATATTAATATAACATTCGATGCAAGTCTTACAGTGAGATCCCCAGACTAGTAGCTATTATTAGGCGGGTGCATTATATATCTGGAGGTGACGGATGAACGGGTTCAGTGCTGGGACGTTTTGTAATCACGGATCAGGTTATGTTTAATAAGTTATTGTAGATCTGTCTGGGTTTCTGCTAATAATTAATTGTTGGCACTTTTTGTCCCCAACCTTTGCTCTATGTGGCCGTTCTTGTTTACCCTTTCAGGCTGTGTTTGAAGTGACCAATGAAGGACGGAGGCTAATAGTTAAAATAATAATCCATTATGTCAGTTTGTCACCTGGTTTCCAGTGACTGGAGCCTGTTTTGAGTCATTATATTTGATTCGCAGCCAAGTGGCGTCCATAGAAGCTCTTTCCATACATGAGTTAATGTTGGTAAATGGAGGCAACCAGATGTGGGTCAACCAGTAGATCTCTAGTTGATGAAACGTAGATCTGGAAATCACAGAGGGCGATAAAATACCACCAGCTAAATGTGACTCTAAGGAACACTGTGGTTTATTGTAACAGATCATGTTGGGAGGCTGCTTCTTACCCATAAGCACCCCCTGCGTTAGATGGTTCCAGAATCCTACGAGTCATTGTAGAACAAGATGGTCCAGCAATGTAGCACCAACTACAGGTGAAGGAGTGTAGTGAGACTAGGATTTTGGATCTCTCCAGTCACTATGAGCTGAGATGACTTCATGCTACCATGACCACAGCTTGAATATCATCAAGATCAAGATCATTTTGGGATTATTCATCACGGCATATTGGAGCCCGCCATTCCCTTGCAATGCAGGAGCTCATCCGTCTCTATAGACCAAATCAGGAGTGTCCATATGGCTGGCCCCAGTTAGTTGGAAATGTGGTCAGTTATCATTTTATTATTTATCTGCATGACGATTGTGAGCACGCTCTGTTAGATTGTGGTATGAGCACCCAGATTACAGCGAAACGTATAACCAGTGTCAGTGATGTAACAGCCAAAAATATTAGCACAAGAGTAATACAAATGTTTTACGTTTATTAGAACATGAAGTGTATCAGACCCTAAAAAAAAACTGGTCAAGAACTACAGTGCCTTGCAAAAGTATTCACCCCCCCGTGACTTTTTACCTATTTTGTTACATTACAGCCTTAAATTCAATGTTTTGTTAATCTGAATTTTATGTGGTGGATCAGAAAACAATAGTCTAAGTTGGTGAAGTGAAATGAGAGAAATATATATATAAAACTATTTTTTAGAAACAGAAAACAGAAAATGGGCATGTGCGTATGTATTCACCCCCTTTGTTATGAAGCCCATAAAAAGCTCTGGTGCAACCAATTACCTTCAGAAGTCACATAATTAGTGATTTGATGTCCACCTGTGTGCAATCTAAGTGTCACATGATCTGTCATTACATATACCCAACTTTTTTGACAGGCCCCAGAGGCTGCAACACCTAAGCAAGAGGCACCACAAACCGAACACTGCCATGAAGACCAAGGAACTCTCCAAACAAGTAAGGGACGATGTTGTTGAGAAGTACAAGTCAGGGTTAGGTTATAAAAAAATATCTAAATCTTTGATGATCCCCAGGAGCACCATCAAATCTATCCTAACCAAATGGAAAGAACATGGCACAACAGCAAACCTGCCAAGAGACGGCCGCCCACCAAAACTCACGGACCGTGCAAGGAGGGCATTAATCAGAGAGGCAGCACAGAGACCTAAGGTAACCCTGGAGGAGCTGCAGAGATCCACAGCAGAGACTGGAGTATCTGTACATAGGACGACAATAAGCCGTACGCTCCATAGAGTTGGGCTTTATGGCAGAGTGGCCAGAAGAAAGCCATTACTTTCAGCAAAAAACAAAATGGCATGCAGGAGACTCCCAAAATTTATGGAGGAAGGTGCTCTGGTCTGATGAGACTAAAACTGAACTTTTCGGCCATCAAAGAAAACGCTATGTCTGGCGCAAACCCAACACAACACATCACCTAAAGAGCACCATCCCCACAGTGAAACATGGCGGTGGCAGCATCACGCTGTCGGGATGGGACTGGGAAACTGGTCAGAGTTGAGGGAAAGATGGATGGTGCTAAATACAGGGATATGAGCAAAACCTGTACCACTCTGTGCGTGATTTGAGGCTAGGACGGAGGTTCACCTTCCAGCAGGACAATGACCCCAAACACACGGCTAAAGCAACACTTGGGGGGTTTAAGGGGAAACATGTAAATGTGTTGGAATGGCCGAGTCACAGCCCAGACCTCAATCCAATAGGAAATCTGTGGTCAGTCTTAAAGATTGCTGTTCACAAGCACAAACCATCCAACTTGAAGGAGCTGGAGCAGTTTTGCAAGGAGGAATGGGCAAACATCCCAGTGGTAAGATGTGGCAAGCTCATAGAGACTTATCAAAAGCGACTTGGAGTTACAAAGTATTGACTTTAGGGGGGGAATAGTTATGCACATTTACTTTTTCTGTTATTTTGTCCTATTTGTTGTTTGCTTTGTTCTGTAAATGAAATGATGCAAATCCTCAAACAAGCCATGTTACTTCCAGGTTGTGAGGCAACAAAACACGAAAAATGCCAAGGGGGGTGTAACGGTACCCCCCCACACATAGAAGGGGGCGCCCAGGCCGTTCTAGCCAATCCGCCCGTCCAGTGATATAGGGACAGCTACTGCAAGACACCCAATCCCCCAAGAACTGGATCCAAGGGGAATATACTGCAAGCCTTGAACTGGAACCTCACGAATAGCCGCTAGCAGCTGAGCAGGAAAAGCAATCCATATGCTTACACTCCTGGCCGTCAGTCTGCAACAGCATCCCATGAATTCCCCCAAGCATGAGACATAAGCTCTGTGGTTGAAGGTCAAGCAGTGAACTCACTTCTTTATTAAAACCAAGACATATATAAAAAACCCATTTCCACATACACCGTAGGGGCAGTGACTACCTTTGGTCAACCCCTAATTACCTCTGGCCAATCAGACAGGGTCCGTACGTAGGAACCATGAGACTCGTCCCATGGGCCACCCCCCAGGCGTGGCTACTATGCTCATTCTCACCCAGACTGTCCCAGTGGACACTTCCTGTTTCCTCCTAGACTATGCCCCTGGGGAAACCCCATACTGGCCCTTTGTTCAAGTCCTGGCGACACCCTGTGCTTACCTAATGGGGGGATGGTCAGAATCTGTAACACATTTCTACACATTTTTCATAACTTTAAAAGTATGCATCACATTCACATAAAACATACATTTTCAGAATCAGCATACTCCAAATACAAACATGTGTCAAAATGATACAAATTGGTCCAGTGGTTCAAAAGTTAGATCACAGTCCTTTCTGACCAAATTAAGTATGGCTTCTATGTCTTTGTAGGGGAAAGTCAACATGGGCCGTAGTCAACCGGCAGAATGTGTGCAACCAAGCTTCTCCAATTCGCAGTGACGAGACTGATCTCGTCACATCTCTCCCCCTTTCCAAACAGACTAACAGGATATCTGACCTCCTGCCGGTCAGATTCCGGGTTAGTCCAGAAGGCCACCCACAAAACACAATCAGCAGTACAGCCCACCCACAATAACTGGTTACTACACCTGGGTAGAGGAGAAACTTGTCCATGTCCAGGTGCCTCACCACGGCTGTGCTGGGCACTGGTAAGCTGCCTTGGTGGGTTGCTGAGTGGGCAGAGACCAGCGGTGCTCTGCCCTGGTGCCAGCGCTACCACGGAAGTAGCCTGTTTGGGGCCTGGTTGTAGGGGGGGGGAGACAGACGGTCTCCCCTTTGGCTAAACAGCCCTGTTGCTGGGGGACAGGACCGACCGTCTCTGCCCCTGGTAGCTCAGCCTGTTGCTGGAGAATGGAGTCTGAGCTCTCAATTCCCTGCAGCTCACCCTGATGCTGGGGAGGGAGGACGCTGCTCTCCTCTCCTGGCAAGGTACACTTCCACTGGGGAGGGGAGACAATGCTCTCTACTCCCTGCACTTCACACTGGCACTGGGGATCTGGGCTAGCCACCCAGCATCCCTGTAGGGCCGGTGGAGAGACCTCGGTCCCATCTCCACCTGCCGCCTGGGGTTCCTCCCAATAAACCTCTACAATATCTTCCCAGCTGAAGGGGTCTGGATCTGGGTCTCTCACCTTGTTGTAATGCTGAGCCTTCCCAATGGAGTGGAAGAGATGTCGGTAGTCCTTCTCCAGTTCCCTCTCCAGGGTTGCTAGGTGAACAAGGTCTTGCTCTACCTCATGGGGGTCATCCCAGTCATGCCTAGCCTCCCTCTCATAGAAAATATCCTCAAGTCTGGTCTGCGCAGGGCTCCCGAAGTCCGGCTCTGCAAATGACTGCCATAACAAGCCAGGACCATCAAACTCCTCTCCCTCTGGCTTGTCATGCTCGGCTGTCCAGGGTGTATACTGTGCCATATACCACCAGAGTGCCTGGTAGGCATCCTCCAGCCATAGCTCCTGCCATGCGCGGAGCTTTAGTTCCTCCACCCATTCCTCAAGGGGCTGCTCTCCCAGGAAGGGCATGCGCAGGGCCACTTGCTTCTGCAAACGTTGCTCTTCACTGGGGAGACTCTCACCCCGCTGGTATTGTACATTATCCAGGGCCTGGTACCAGATGCCTTTCCTTAATGCATCCCGTACATCCAGGTCCTCCTCCTCGTATAGCACTGCTGGTTCCATTCTGCTGCTTTTAGGGTCGCTGTACTGGGACATGCGTTGCCCCCAACTTGTAAATCCACAGAATGGTGTCTCCTGTAGCTGTCCTTCTGGCTGTGGGAACAATCCCGCCGCTTGCCACCAGTGTAACGGTACCCCGCCACACATAGAAGGGGGCGCCCAGGCCGTTCTAGCCGATCCGCCCGTCCAGTGATATAGGGACAGCTACTGCAAGACACCCACCCCCCAAGAACTGGATCCAAGGGGAATATACTGCAAGCCTTGAACTGGAACCTCACGAATAGCCGCTAGCAGCTGAACAGGAAAAGCACCCCCAAAGATGCCCACACTCCTGGCAGTCAGTCTGCAACAGCATCCCATGAATTCCCCCAAGCACGAGACACACGCTCTGTGGTTGAGGGTCAAGCAGTGAACTCACTTCTTTATTAAAACCAAGACATATATAAAAAACCCATTTCCACATACACCGTAGGGGCAGTGACTACCTTTGGTCAACCCCTAATTACCTCTGGCCAATCAGACAGGGTCCGTACGTAGGAACCATGAGACTCATCCCATGGGCCACCCCCCAGGCGTGGCTACTATGCTCATTCTCACCCAGACTGTCCCCGTGGACACTTCCTGTTTCCTCCTAGACTATGCCCCTGGGGAAACCCCATACTGGCCCTTTGTTCAAGTCCTGGCGACACCCTGTGCTTACCTAATGGGGGGATGGTCAGAATCTGTAACACATTTCTACACATTTTTCATAACTTTAAAAGTATGCATCACATTCACATAAAACATACATTTTCAGAATCAGCATACTCCAAATACAAACATGTGTCAAAATGATACAAATTGGTCCAGTGGTTCAAAAGTTAGATCACAGTCCTTTCTGACCAAATTAAGTATGGCTTCTATGTCTTTGTAGGGGAAAGTCAACATGGGCCGTAGTCAACCGGCAGAATGTGTGCAACCAAGCTTCTCCAATTCGCAGTGACGAGACTGATCTCGTCACAGGGGGTGAATACTTTTGCATGGCACTGTTTATCCCTCTTTTTCTATGTTGTATCATCAGATGTGGATTTCTACTTAATGGTATCACTTACAGTACTTGGAGATCACCTCACAATATTTAATACTCACAAATAGTGATGTTGCGAAAATCAAATTTTTGGTTCGCGAACAGCGGACGCGAACTTCCATCAAATGTTCTCAAACGGGCGAACCCGGCGAACCACCATAGACTTCCGTGGGCAGGACGAATTTCAAAACCCACAGGGACTCTTTCTGGCCACAATAGTGATGGAAAAGTTGTTTTAAGGGGACTAACACCTGGACCGTGGCATGCCGGAGGGGGATCCATGGCAAAACTCCCACGAAAAATTACATAGTTGATGCAGAGTCTGGTTTTAAGCCATAAAGGGCATAAATCACCTAACATTCCTAAATTGTTTGGAATAACGTGCTTTAAAACGTCAGGTATGATGTTGTATCGATCAGGTAGTGTAAGGGTTAGGCCCGCTTCGCAGTAACAGACCAATCTCCCCGTTTAACGCACCGCAAACAACCGCAAACAGTCCATTTGCACAACCGCAAACTCCCCATTAGCACAAGGTTGGATACCAAGCTAGCCATGTCCCGTTCCTTGTCCTCACTGATGTCATTGAAGGTCTCTTCCTCCACCCAGCCACCAAGGGTCCCTGAAAGGTGACAACAAGCCCCCTGGGACGCCTGCTGTGTTTGGTCTTCCACCTCCTCAAAGCCACCTTCCTCCTCTGACTCCTCTTCTTCAGACTCCTCTCTCTGCGTTGCCTCTGTCTGCGTTATTATAAGGTGTGTACTGTTAAGTAGTACTATTCCTATCGGTTTAATCCCTGTTACGTCCACTATTAGGGGACGTGTATATGGTATTGATTTTTGGAACAGGGAGATGGAAAAAGATGCTTGGTCGGACCTCCTACTTCAAATCTAGGGCACTGCGCGTGCAATTTAAGGTGCCACCAGATATGAGTGTCACTGTGCACTGGAAAAAGTTGGCAGAGTAGATGCAATAGGCTTCACACACACGCCTGTAGGCAGGCAATTGATATTCAATCTATTACACTCAAAAAAGTGTTTTTTTTTTTTTCACTGAGCACAATTTAAACTGTGAGCCTGACACAGGCAGGCAACTGAAATTAGATTAGATGTTCTAGCCCTAAAAAGGGCTTTTGGGTTGCTGTCCTTGCAGCAGATATCAGATGAGTCCTTCAGGTCTGTAGTGGAAGCTAAATACACAGCCTGGCTATCTATTTCCCTATTAAGTCTCCAGCAGCTACACTATCTGTCCTCTCTCAACGAATGCAGCTTCAGAATGATTCTATGTATGCTGTCCTTCAGATGGAAGGCTCTGGAAGGGAGTGTATGCTGCTGATTGGCTGGAATGTGTCTGCTGACTGTGAGGTGCAGGGTCAAAGTTTCCTCAATGATAAAGTATAGGGGGCGAACCGAAAAGCGCATGTGTTCGCCGTCCGCTGCAAACGCGAACATGCCAAAATCGCAGCAAATAGTCAGCGGGTGAACTGTCCGCTACATCTCTACTCACAAACCTACAATTCAAGGAGTCTGGGAGAGGCAGAAACTGGGGCAAGAACAGATTTGGATGACAATTTAAAAAAGACAATTGAATACTTTAAAAAAAGACCACAATCAGACGAATGAGGAGTAGGGAGGGAGGGGCAGGGAGGGAGGGGCAGGTGAGAGAGGAGCAGGGAGGGGCAGGTGAGGGAGGGGCAGGTGAGAGAGGGGAAGGGAGGGAGGAGCAGGGAGGGAGGAGCAGGTGAGAGAGGGGCAGGGAGGGAGAAGCAGGTGAGAGAGGGGCAGGGAGGGAGGGGCAGGGGAGAGAGAGGCAGGGAGGGAGGGGCAGGGAGGGAGGAGCAGGTGAGGGAGGGGCAGGTGAGAGAGGGTCAGGGAGGGGGGGCAGGTGAGAGAGGGGCAGGGAGGGGGGGCAGGTGAGAGAGGAGCAGGGAGGGAGGAGCAGGGAGGGAGGGAAATTCTTTTATTTTCCAGGATAGCACATCGGTCCTCCATATCATCCATGTAAGAGAGTAATCCTTCATCTTGGAATTCCCTAAACCTCACCACTCTTACATTGGTGCCTGTAGTAAGGTCTTATATCTCTGCCATTAATCTGTTGCCTGGTACTAGCCCTCCTTTTCTCTGACACTGAAAATATACAGCCTCATTAAATCGGGGCTACGCTTTAAAACATAGCCTGTAACTCCGATTTTACGTGTTACAGGTATTAAATTAGCCCTGGCTTTGCGTGTTAACACGCAGCACGGCCAAGAATAGGCTGAGCAATGTTGAACTTTGTGCACGTAAATCCTTTGATCTGTCCTGCCCCTAACCGCTACTTGTTCCATTCAGCTATTACATTGCAACGTGGTCACTCGCGAGCAAGCACGTAACACGCAAATGGAGCTCAAAGACCAACGTGTGCTCGAGAGCACCTGCAAGGGGGGTAAAGTCCAACACGTAGCACTTGTAATGCAAATAACAACCATCTACTGTACATTTATTATAAGGGAAAGTGATGTTAGGTCTTAGAATTAATAGCACAAAATTCTCAAGCCCGCAAAACGGCTCCAAAAAATACTTCATTTGATTTTTATATTTTGTGTTATCGATCCTGGCAATCAATGTGTTAAATCATATACTGTAAATCGCATGTGATAGAATATCATATTTACGGCTTTATTAATATATCATTATACCTGCAATGTGGGTCCAATCACAATCTGGAATTGAAGCCCGTAGGACTTCGAAATCTACCCTCCCCTTTTTCACTAACGATCTCTTTGTCCATTGGCTCCATCTGAACCCGTAACTACGTGCTTGCTTAATTGTTTGCGTTCAAGCACGTAACCCCAATGGCCAAGAAATAGTTTACGAAATAGCGTCTCTCGCTCGTAGCTCACAGCCCATTCTAACTTAATAGCCAAATTTCAGGCACGCAGCCCTTACGTTGGATTTACGAGGCTGGAATTTAATATGGCCCAAGGGCATGCTAAACTATACTGCTGTAAATCTGCAGAAGGGTTTCATTGCGAGGTCCAATTCACAAGCCGGTACATGATTCTTATTTATTGATCAAGAACGATAGTCCACTCCAACCCTATAACAATTACAGAGAACAAGATTAGTTTCAAAGATCATTATCCTTTGCTTCTCATGGCAGACCTCCTACATGGTTTCACGTTCTTCAATAAAAAGATACACAGGCTTTATAATGACTCCACAGTCTTTTGAGAAAATAGTTTCCATGAACAACTTGGTGATGATGTCATTGTCTATATGAATGACATTTTGATCCATCATGGTCACAGCACATGGACACTGTTCAGATGGTTTTGTCCCAAATTGCCTTCCTAATCTATATAATCTCAGCTGAAGCGCTTTAAATGGATCTTGCTAAACTCTCTACAGTTTCCTGGGCTTGCAAATTATTATAAGAGATTGGCAACTATCACAGAACTGACTAAAAAATGGAGCTCAAGTTACTCAATGCCCTGAAAAAGCCACAGCGACCTTGACCTAATTAAATGTCACTCTCACCTCTGGGCCAATCTTTTGGCATCCTGAACCATCCAAGCCTTTTACAGTAGAGGTTAACGCAACCAGGATCGAAGACAAAAGAAGTGCAGGTCCTCCTACATCTTGTGCACATTCTTCTAAAAGAAATTCACACTTGCAGAAAGCACTTATTGTGTAGGTCAGGAATGTCTGGCCATAAATATGGGTTTGGAAGAATGGTGGCATCTACTTAAGGGTTCCAGCATGCCAATATCCATATAAATAGGCCATTGAAATCTGGAGTAAATTCAAAGTGTTAATAGTTTGAATCCACTCCCAGACAGTTCTCCACCAAAGAGAATCCCATACAAGGGTCCTATAATTCAGACACCTCATATCATTGTGACTCTTACCCAAACTCTCTCAAATCAAGGAAGCCTAGTTTCAGATCTCCAAGGGACTGTCTCCTTCTGCATCTACCTTGTCGCCTTTCTGTTGTCCAGTCCTGGGGTCACCAGTCCTCCCAGGTATGGTATCCTGAGATTCACGAGACTCACCTTCAAGTAGCTGAATTTCAAGAAGGATTTCCAGGACTTTGTTTTGCCTTGTAGTCTTCTTAAATTGTTGTCTTCTCTTCCTTGATCTGATATTGCTAGGGATTTTGTTATCAAGCTGGCTCCGTATAGAGGTTTGACAGCCACACTGGTGTTGGTGGACATATTCAGCAAGCAGGGCCACTTTGTCCAAGCCTTGTCCAACTAACTGCAGAATTAGATTGAATCTTCATCTGGGAGCTTTTCAGGGTTCATGGCATGCCTAGCTGCTTTTCGGGGTCACGGTTCCTCATTTATAGCCTGTTCCTGGAGGGCATTTTGTGGGTAGCTGATATTACCTGGCTCTTCTCATCAGCTTACCTCCTAAAATAAATGGAATTATTGGATGAACCAATCAGACCATCAAGCTGTTCCTACACTGCTATATCTCTGACTATCAAAATAACTGGAAACATTTGTGGAGGAGGTGAGTGATGGCAGGGTGCCCCGAGAAATAGGCGCATCCAGTGCAGGGACAGGGGGGCCTGATCCTGGGGGGTGGTAGTTCTGGGGAGGGACAGGCCTCGGGGACAGTTTGGGGAGCTAAGGAACCCCTGTCCACAGTCGGAAGGGCAAGAGGCTAAGGGCAAGCACAGGGCCCATAAATATACGCACCAGGAGAATGTGGTCCTCCTTGGAGCCATCCGTGGAAACCCAGTTATCCTTGAGGGGGTAGGAAAGTTAGGCAAGGAAGGAGGTAGCGGCCGCAGAAACAGCAGTGGGTACAGCGGAAAGGGATGTGAGGACTGTGAAGAACCGCTTTGATGACATCAGGGCCCAGGTGAGGAGAATGATGACCAAGAAGGACAAGCAAGCTGCAGCACCAAGTGGTGGCCCCAAAGTGACAGTCAGTTACAACGAGTGGGAGAGGGTCACCAAAGATCTACTGAGCCGGTTGCCCACTGCTGGAGCTTCAGGCCTGGTGGACCAGCAGGATCCAGCCTCCATGTCAGGTGAATATCACATACACCAACATGCCACCACATGTACATCACACACACTACACATGTACATGACGACTAACAAGGACACTGACATGTCAGCTGTATGGAATCAAAAAAGGGATAGATGGATCAGTCATGCATCATAAATCCATGAAGCTGACAAATCACTGCTATTGTGGGAACCACAACAGTAATCAACCAATAGAGACTCCATGTATGGGTGTACCCGCTGCAGCCTTCGTAGTTACAGACTGAAGCCAGAATAAAAATAGCATTAGGAGCCAAGAAAAATCAAGATCAAGAAACAAAGAATATATCAAATCTAGCAAATGATAGGTGCTCATAGTGGCAATTTAGTGAATCATCCAGGTTCAAGGCTAGATGTCAAATAGTTAGGAATGAACACATAACAATGTATTATTCATCATACTAATATAATAACATATACCTTTCTTTTCTCTCTTTCAGCATCAAGGAGGTCTGTGTCCAGTGGTGAGTCAGAAGTGGGGGCATCAGTTCCATCGAAACAGGGAGTCAGCGAGCTCGCCCCTGCCCAGCAGGAACTGGCACAGAGGGAGGAGGAAAGAAGAGGAGCTAAGTTTTGAGGCCCTGGTTCGGAGGATGTCATCTGGGCTATGGGGTCACCAGCAGGACCATCGGCCACACCGGGCAGCATTTTAACCCCACTGCCCTTCTCCTCCAGAGACTGAGCATCTCACCAGGACCCTCCTACTGGAGGGACCAGCGGGGCTTGACTCCATCTCCTGGCCACCACCACCACATTTGTGTTAATTGTTAAATGTTATTTTGAAAAGGCACTTGGCATTACAGTGTCATGTCCTAACCACAACCTGAACACTAAGCATTGTATAAACAATTCTTATTAGGCCTGAATACTCACAGGCCATGCTCCTTGTGGATACAGGGTACCAGATCAGAGCCTGAGGCCAAACATTACACAGGTTATTATGACCCTAACAAGATAGTCCTTGAGTTACAGGGCGGTGACAGTTGGTCTTGGGCCATACAGGCCCTTGCTGGTGGGGTTCAGGGGTCCCCCATCCTGTCCCGTAAGTCAGTCATGACAGTAAATAAGATATTACAGTGAGTCAACCCTGTGTCCTTCCATCTCTAGCTGCCTACATCCCTTCACATTTCCTTGGTGTTCCATCTCCCTTCTGATGATATCTAAAAGAAGGACCAGAAGAAGACGTTTCTACCGTGTCCACTTAAAAGGGCATGGGCCAGAAGAAAGGACTTGGGTTCCTGCAGGCAATATTCATACCCATTTCTCTCTTGGTCCGTACCTTGCCTGTTTCCCTCTTAAGCCGAGTGATTATCCAGAGGCCTCCCATTGGGGGGGGGGGGGGGGGGGTGTACCAGAAAGTAGTAAAAATACACACACAACAGCAACCCAGAAAATCATTATAACATATCTATTATATAAGATAATTAAATTACTAACATACATTTTATATATTTTTTATTGATCTTATTATAGATGGTCTTCCCTCTGAAATCCAGAGGGGCACTATTAATATATTCTGCAAAACCCTTATGAAGAGTTTATTTAGTTTATTCTTCTGGATAGCACCCTCAAACTAACGATTTCACTGAATGTACCAATCTAGGATTAGAGTAGTACAATCCATGCTTCCACTCTGATGAGCAGGAAGACTAGATGAACCTCTATCCATAAGGACAACTCCATTTTACGCAGCCTTGGGGTGATGGGTGAGCTGAGGATCTCCAACTGGTCTGGTCTATGGCCAGGAAGCTTTCTAAGAGGTCACTGTTGACCAAAAAATGTATGCAATCCACAGATATAGAGACTTTCCAGATCTTCAGGAGAGTAACAAGGTATGGTTGTCCACTAAGTATATCAAATAACATGCTTTGGATTTGGTTCAAACGTTCCATCAGCTGCACCCTTACAAGCCTTCTGGAGATGTCCTGAGACTGACCCTCAGGGGAAGGATACTGTCATGAGTACCTGCTCTGGTAGGCTTCAGGTAGGTCAAGTAAGGCCCTGCTGTTTGTTCCTTTCAATCCACTGCCTGTAGTGACTCACAAACTGAGTAGGCTGTGTGGGAGACCAAGGAAAGATGGGTCTACTCCTGTGTGTCAAAACTAAGCCCACTAGTCACTGACAGGTGATGGAGCTCAACCAAATCTATATCAACTGAGACTTTTAAGATCCGGCCAGTTGTAAGACTCTGCTGTGCTATATTAAATAAATAGACATTTTCCCTCTCTCAGAATGTGATTTTCAGATGATCAACACATCTTAGACCATCACAAGTACACATCTATTGGCCACTGGAGCATCTAATTGTTGGATGCTAAATATGTTTAGCAGTGTACTTCTTCTAAATTCTCTGATTGTGTTACCCACATACCAGGACCCACATGTACAGGTAGATCACATATATAGTTGTGAGCGTACGAGTTGTTGCTAACGCTGCGGGCTCGCGTAGCGAGCCCGCGGCCCTCGCAAAGCGAGGGCACTGCGCCAGGTTCTCAGTTGCTGGCATGGAGCGCCGCAGGCGCTCCTTGCCAGCAACTGAGGACCCTCGCGAAGCGAGGGCCTCAGTTGCTGGCTTGGAGCGCCGCAGGCGCTCCATGCCAGCACCTGAGGACCTCGCAAAGCGAGGGCTTCAGTTGCAGCAACTGCGACCCTTGCAAAATTCACAACACAAATTCCCAACCCAAAGAACTGCGAACCTCGCAAAGTTCACACACATTACGACACTCGCAAACAACATACGACACACGTTCACACACATTACGGCCTCGCAACACTCGGACGCAACTCGCGAACATTACAAAATAAAAAACACAATACATACACAGCACATACATAAAAACCTTACCTACACAAACAGGAAGCACCCACGACTTCAAAAATGCAACTTACAACTTAATTGCACTCAAAATAAAAGAGTTTAGACACTAAATAATTTGCTAAGCGACACAAAAAATGGCCGACGAATAAAACGAAAACGAGGCTACACACGCAAACACCATACGAGACACGTTAGCACACATTACGACCTCGCAAACATCGGACGCAACACGCCGTCATACAAACATTTAAAACTTAAGAAAGACACACAACAAACACATAAAAAGCTTACCTACAGCAAGAGGAACCAGCCAGCACCTCAAAAAAACAAGTTACACCTACATTTAAATCAAAATAAAACACTTTAGACACTAATACCATCGCTAAGCGACAGAAAAAATGGCCGACGAACAAAACGAAAACGAGGCTTCAGACGTAACTACACTACACTTACTCGCAATAATGAAACACATACTATGCGGAACGTATCACAATCATATTAAACACCATTTTGAACAGTACTACGCACAAAATGGCGGATGGAACGCAAATTGTAAGCTGGAACGCAAATAGCGCATGCGTATTGCGTTCTAACGGTCTCACTTTCCAGAACTTTCTACAAGTTTATAAATACTGCCTATTTCACACAAAAAAATACATTTCTCCTCAGGTGATGAACGGAGTGACTTCTGAGATAACTGCTGCTTTTACTTGAGAAGACAATTCTTTACTAATTTACTACTTTACATTGTGCAAATTACAACTGAGAGGTAAGCTATAATATATTACATTTTATTATCAGGACAGTTCAAACAAAAAAAAAAATTAAACTAGGATTTATGTAGTGACATATATGGCACATATTGGATTTGGTGTGAACTATGCTGGGGCCATTTTGTGACTGGCAGCAGTGGCCATTTTGGGCTGGGTTATCTTCCACATGCTGTTGCCATGTGGAAGAACAAAAGGTTTGGGGCCCACTTGGTAAGGTTATATTGTTATTTTGTGGTCTAGGGGATAAAGTATTATAAGTTTACCCCTTAGCATATCCCCATCCCTTCCATGTTTAGGCTCATTGTAATGGGTGTCATGTGAGGGAGCTGGTGGGATGTGTTGGTTGTATGTGTGTGAAACATTGTGTGTTGTATTTGTAAATATGAATGTATGTTATTATATTAGTATGTCATTATATTGTGGAGGGGAAGCCGTTGAATACAGGCAAGCCTCCTTTGTTCCCAAAGGCCTGTTAATCCCATTAGCTAAGTATCCAGCATAGAACTAACAATGGGAAGCTCACAGCTGGAGAGCAGACAGGCAGGCACCCAGAAACAATAGGGGCAGCAAGCTTGCCAGCCTTGGCAAAGGAGCCGTGGGTGCAGTGTGGCACCATAGTAGAGGGTGAACCAAGTGGGGAGATACCCTGGATAACCAATGTCCAGAGGCCCACTGGAACAGACACCGCTCCAAAGGCCCAGTTAAACCTGGAGGACTGGGATAAGGGTACCAAGCAAAAGGCCATAGAAGAAGAGGGTCAGCTGAGGGCCCCAAAGCACAGCCTGGATGGGAACAGCGTAGTTCTCCAGGCTTCAACACAGACAGACCAAGGGGAAGAAAACCAGGAGGGTCTGTCCAAAGATACAGATCTCCAGGAGCCAGAGCAAACAGAGCATCCAAGTCCGGACTCCATCAGGGACGCTGGAGTCAAGCGCAGACCGGTATGTACTTTACTGCAGTTATTGTGTTATTGGGCTCCCAACAATAATGATTTTGCTGAGGGAAGTACTGGACTGCCCCCTTGCAATCCCATAAGCCCAGAGACTGTTTTAGAGACCCCAGCCCAGCTGTGGGGACTGGCTGGAGGGAAAGGGGTTGCTATGGGACAGGGGTTGTTTTATGGGGCTCCCAAAAATATGGTTTTGCCTCAGAAGAATGTATGGGTGCAACCCACTGTGTCCCCAGAGACTTCCATGCTGCTGCCAAAAACAGAGAGATGGGATCCTGGACTGTTTTGGGTGGGGGTTGCATGGGAGGAGCAATTTGCTCTATACAGTGGGAGCAAGGCCAAGGGCTGGGGGAGGTCTTTACTCTGCACCTTGGGACTGTGTGCGCACCGACATGAACTTGCCTAGCATGCAGCGGGCCGGGCCAAACCAGCAGATTCATGACTATCAGCGTAGCTGGGAAAATGGATGTTCTCCGCCCGCTTGGGGAAGGATTGTCATGAATCAGCCAGTGGCCATATTGGATTTGGTGTGAACTATGCTGGGGCCATTTTGTGACTGGCAGCAGTGACCATTTTGGGCTGGGTTATCTTCCACATGCTGTTGCCATGTGGAGGAACAAAAGGTTTGGGGCCCACTTGTTATGGATATATTGTTATGTTGTGGTCTAGGGGATAAAGTATTATAAGTTTACCCCTTAGCATATCCCCATCCCTTCCATGTTTAGGCTCATTGTAATGGGTGTCATGTGAGGGAGCTGGTGGGATGTGTTGGTTGTATGTGTGTGAAACATTGTGTGTTGTATTTGTAAATATGAATGTATGTTATTATATTAGTATGTCATTATATTGTAGAGGGGAAGCCGTTGAATACAGCCACGCCTCCTTTGTTCCCAAAGGCCTGTTAATCCCATTAGCTAAGTATCCAGCATAGAACTAACAATGGGAAGCTCACAGCTGGAGAGCAGACAGGCAGGCACCCAGAAACAATGGGATGGCCTGAAGGCTTCTCAGCCTTCATAGAATGGGCACAGGAGAGTAAAAGACATGCTTTCCCCTGGACATTCAAAGCCCAAATTAATTAGTTGGCCTCGCCTAGTGGGCGGACCTGGGAGGGGACTATTGGTTCACGCACAGTTCCCCTTCATGATTGGCCAGACGTCATTTGGGGCTGGCTAACGGTAGCCACTTCCCCCATTCTTGTGTGATGTGGTTAAATATGCTGTTCTAAAATAAAACATGGTTCATAATTTTCATCAAGACTTTGTGTGCAGGTGTATTATTGACCCAGGGGCTTATGCTGGTAGAGGAGATCGTTTCTGACTCCATACCAGGTTTTTTCCCAGGCACACTACCTTAAGCTGGGACTTATGCTCTTGCATCCACAAAGAAGGTCCATTGGTCTGAGTCACCCAAATCTTAGGTCTAAAACCTACAGGAGATAAGAGGACTAGGATCCTCTATACTCCATCATCATTGTAGGTTGTGACACGGTTCATTTAACAAAACAACAAAAAAACATAATTATATATTAAACAGAGATTTATGTATAGTGACATGTCACACGTACATTTATGTGTATAATGTATAGTGACATGTGACACGCACATATATGTCTATAATGTATAGTGACATGTGACACGCACATATATGTATAATGTATAGTGACATCTGACACGCACATATATGTCTATAATGTATAGTGACATCTGACACGCACATATATGTCTATAAGATATAGTGACATGTGACACGCACATATATGTGTATAATGTATAGTGACAAGTGACACGCACATATATGTCTATAATGTATAGTGACATCTGACACGCACATATATGTCTATAATGTATAGTGACATGTGACACGCACATATATGTGTATAATGTATAGTGACATGTGACACGCACATATATGTCTATAATGTATAGTGACATCTGACACGCACATATATGTCTATAATGTATAGTGACATGTGACACGCACATATATGTGTATAATGTATAGTGACATGTGACACGCACATATATGTCTATAATGTATAGTGACATCTGACACGCACATATATGTCTATAAGGTATAGTGACATGTGACACGCACATATATGTGTATAATGTATAGTGACATGTGACACGCACATATATGTCTATAATGTATAGTGACATCTGACACGCACATATATGTCTATAATGTATAGTGACATGTGACACGCACATATATGTGTATAATGTATAGTGACATGTGACACGCACATATATGTCTATAATGTATAGTGACATCTGACACGCACATATATGTCTATAAGGTATAGTGACATGTGACACGCACATATATGTGTATAATGTATAGTGACATGTGACACGCACATATATGTCTATAATGTATAGTGACATCTGACACGCACATATATGTCTATAATGTATAGTGACATGTGACACGCACATATATGTATAGAATGTATAGTGACATGTGACACGCACATATATGTGTATAATGTATAGTGACATATGTTACTGAACTTCTATCCAAAATCAAGGTTTTCAATAACTAAAAACTTTGCTCAATAAATATGTTATGTGATTATATAGAGCCCTCTTCAATTGGCAAAATTGCAATTCAATGAGGACCTATATATCTTTAATGGCCAAGGGCCTCACTCAAATGTGATTTGCCCATTTCAATAGGGCTCTATATAAGCACAGAGCATATTTTTTAAAGGAACTTTTTCTTTTGTGAACACGTTCCTTTTGGATACAAGTTCACTAAATACAAAATTCCGTACAAACATATGCTCTGTGCTGATATTGAGCTCTATTCCATTGGCCAAAACACAATTGAATGAGGAGCTGACAATATAACAAATGCAGTAACCAAAGGCCCTCATTCAATTGCTATTTTGGACAATTTAATATGGCTATAAATAAGAACTTTTAGGCCCTTATTCAATTTTAACAAATATATGTGACTAGCGAATTGCCCGTCAAAAAATGACGGCAATCAAATCGTAAGGTAGCTAATGCTGTTTGGTGTGTAATACTAAAATATATAATACATTAATAAATGAATATACTTTACCTATTTTGAAGCATTGTGATGAAGAGCTGACAATCTGTGTTGATGTTGCTGCAGCATTAGTGGTGTGGAGCTGCTGTGTAAGCGTGCTGAATGTGTGCAGTGTAACACTGTGCGTGCGCGAGACCAAACCGTTAGCGTAGTCGTGTACTTCCGCATTGGTGTAAAATGGCGAGTAATGTGTGGTATAGGTCTGTATCGGAATATCCGTAGGTGTTTTGTGGTGTTTTGCGAGTTTATAGTGCTGTAGCCTCGTTTTCGTTTTGTTCGGCGGCCATTTTTTCTCTCGCTTAGAATTTTTTTAGTCTCTAAACTGTTTTATTTCGCGTAAAATCGAGGTGTAAGTTGCATTTTTGAGGTCCTGGGTGCTCCCTCTTGGTGTAGGTAAGTTTTTTATGTATGTGCTGTGTGTATGTATTGTGTTTTAAATGTTTGTATGTCGGCGTGTTGCGTCCGATGTTTGCGAGGTCGTAATGTGTGGTAACGTGTTTCGTACGTTGTTTGCGTTCCTCGTAAAATGTAGCGAGTGTCGTAATTTGTGTGTCGTGTTTTTTGAGTAGCGACGTGAATTTTGCGAGTGTCGTAATTTGTGTGTCGTGTTTTTTGAGTAGCGACGTGAATTTTGCGAGGGTTTGAGGCCCTTGCCCAGTGACCTCGCCAGCAACTGAGGCCCTCGCTTCGCGAGGGGCCTCAGTTGCTGACATGGAGCGCCTTCGGCGCTCCATGCCAGCAACTGAGGCCCTTGCCCAGTGACCTCGCCAGCAACTGAGGCCCTCGCTTCGCGAGGGGCCTCAGTTGCTGACATGGAGCGCCTTCGGCGCTCCATGCCAGCAACTGAGGCCCGTGCCCAGTGACCTCGCCAGCAACTGAGGCCCTCGCTTCGCGAGGGGCCTCAGTTGCTGGCATGGAGCGCCTTCGGCGCTCCATGCCAGCAACTGAGGCCCTTGCCCAGTGACCTCGCTACGCGAGGGCCGCGGCTCGCTGCGCGAGCCGCGGCCCTCGCTTCGCGAGGCCCGCGGCTCGCTACGCGAGGGCCGCGGCTCGCTTCGCGAGCCACGGCCCTCGCTACGCGAGGGCCGCGGGCTCGCTACGCGAGCCCGCAAGCGTGAGCAACGACTCGTACGCTCACAACTATATATGTGATGTGCTTATTTACAACCCTATTCAATTTTCAACATTGCAATTCAATGACGGCCTTAGAGTACTATTACATTGTAAAAAATGCAATTGAATGAGGGGCAAACTATGCAACATATGGTACACACAAAGGCCCTCATTCAATTGCAATTTGCCCAATTGAATAGGGCTCTAAATAACAACATAACAATTTTTTTAAAAGAAGTTTTTAGTTACTAAAAATCTTTCCAAAATAAAGTTTTTCACTGACTAAAAACTTCTTTAAAAAAATATGCTATGTGGTTATTTAGGGCACAATTCAATTAGCCAAATCGCAATTGAATGAGACCCAAACTGCTACACACAAAACAGAATTTCTTATTCAATGTTTAACAACCTATAAGCCTTACAAAGAAGCAAAAATAAGAATAACAAAAGTGTTGCGCACCTAATAGCATTGTACAAAAAATCACACAAACTCATAGCAAACTATATTAACATTCTTCTTTAATGTTTAACAACCTATAACCAGTACAATCAAGAATAAATAACTTTTGCACAAGTGGTGCGCACAAAACAGGATTGTCAAAAACTAACACAAACACATAGCAAAATACATTAATTATATTATTTCATGTTTCACTAACTATAACCATCCCAATAAAGGTTAAATAAGTATACCACAAGTGGTGTGCACAAAACAGGATTGTACAAAAACTAACATAAACACATAGCAAAATAAATTCATATTCTTATTTAATATATCACAACCCACAAGCCTTACTAAGAACCTTAAATAAGAATAACAAAAGTCCTGGGATTGTACAGAAAGTAAAAAAAAAAATATAGAAAAAAATAACCATAACTGATACAATACAGCCAAATTCATAAATTTTTTACTTATTTAAAAGACATTTCACTCAAACAACATTTTCTATTTTATATTACAACAGATACTGCGTGAAGACAATCGGACGAGGACTTTCTCCACAGGACCACACCATCGGACGAGGACTTCCAACACAGGACCAGCCCAGCAGACGAGGAATTTCAACACAGGACCAGACCATCGGACGAGGACTTTCACCAAAGGACCACAACATCGGACGAGGGCTATCGCCACAGGACCACAACATCGGACGAGGGCTATCGCCACAGGACCACACCATCGGACGAGGACTTCCAACAGAGGACCAGACTAGCAGACGAGGAATTTCAACACAGGACCAGACCATCGGACGAGGACTTTCACCAAAGAACCACAACATCGGACGAGGGATATCGCCACAGGACCACAACATCGGACAAGGGCTATCGCTACAGGACCACACCATCGGACGAGGACTTCCAACAGAGGACCACACCATTGGACAATGATTTTGAACCGAGGACCAACAAACATTCGGATTTAAATCACACTTCAACCAAGGTACAGTATAATAAGTACTAAAGTATAAAACTAAAGACAATGCTTTCAGTTGCATCCGTGTCAACAGAAAAATAAAAAAATAAATTTACTATCTCCCTTATTCTATTTAAATTGCCACTATGCAATACATAGCTCAATAACCACATCACTTTTTTTTTTAGCAAAGAAGTTTTGCAGTGGTAAATATCTATCCACAAACAACGTTTTTAATAAATAAAACCATTATTTTAAAAAAATATGTTACATGCTTATTTACAGCAGTATTCCATTGGCCAAATTCTTAGTCAGTGAGGACAGGAATTATAATTTTAAATAAATATAACTGATACATTAATGATTTGCCTTTTATTTCACCAATTGTGCACAAGAATCTTTAACAGGAATTACAAATTTAAATATACACAATTACATTTCTTTTTTTTCCTTTACAGATTAATATGGCTGATAACAAAACCAAAGAAGAGAAGAAAAGACGTCAATCTAGAGAAAGACAAGAGAGATGGGCCGCCCAGCAGACACCGGAAGAGAAAGAAATTCGACGAGAAAAAGAACGCAAAAGACTTGCAAACAAAAGAATATCAGCTGCAAAAATGAAAGATACAACAACAAAAATAAAAAGATAATAAAGCATTTACAAACTGTTCCTAAAACATCAGATGACATTTTACAAGATACCAGTCAAGACAGACCAAAAAAAGCAACTACAAAAACAAAGCATTTACAAACTCTTACTAAAAACTTACAGGACATTTCAACCAAACAAGGACAACATATACCAAGAAAATCCACACAAAAAACTAAGCATTTAGAACCTGTTGTTGAAACATTTCATGACTTTTCACCTGATTAATATGAAAGTCAACATCCGATATGCTTTGCAAATTGTCCTTTACTGAAGTCTTTAGCAGTAGAGGTTCATAGTTGTGGGGACATGACTACTCAATGTCAATTTTGTGAGGCTTATTATTTTAAACAGGAGAGACCCAGAGATGGACAATTTATTAGTTGTTGTCAAAAAGGCAAGTTCAAACTTCCAGAAAGGAAACAATTTCCAACCTATTTACAAAATATTATGACTGAACCTACTTTTTCAAATTACAAAAATGTTAAAACAAACATAAGATCCTACAATAGTGCCATATCATTTGCATCTATGGGGGCAACATTGGCTGCTAATGTACCAGGACATGGTCCTTACTGTTTTAAAGTCCAAGGACAAATTTATCATCGGACTTCACATTTACATCCAGAGGAAGGAGAGCAAAGAAAATTCGCTCAACTATATGTCCTAGATACAATGGAAGCTGTTGACCAACGTATGCAGATGGAAGAAAATAAAAAATGCTTACCCAGTGTTTTTATAGAGCTAAATAACATTATGGACAACAATCCCTACAGTAAAGCTTACAAAAAATTGGCAGAAGTAGAAAATGAACAACAACTTCATGCACAAAGACATCAATTACCCATGCCAAAGGTTAATATGGTGCTTAAAAGAGACAGACATACTGATAAACGTCGTTATAACTTGCCAACATCAAATGAAGTTGCAATGGTCTTTCAGAATGATGAAGGAGAACCACCATTTCAAAGAGACATTAGAGTTTATCCCAGAAATGAGGACCAACCATTTATTAATATTAATATCTTAAGTCCAAATTTAGATCCAATGACATATCCCATCTTTTTCCCACATGGAGAAGCAGGTTGGCAACCAAAATTAACCCTTCCCAGTTACCCAAATGCTAAAGCCAGAATCCGAAATAATGTTTCTATGCTTGAATTTAAAGTAGCTCAAATTGCCATTCGCAATGTATTTAATCCAATTTTATGTGGTGGAAAACTAACACAACAATGGATTATTGATTCATATTTGCAAGTTGAGGCAAATAATTTAAACTTTATAAAATATCAACAAGATAAACTCTGTGTAGAACAATATTCTAGATTAATGGACTATGTTGCTGACGTGGCTACAAGCAGAGACATGACAGCTGGCAAAGCCATCATTTTACCATCTTCCTTTCAAGGATCTCCTCGAAATATGAAAGAAAGATACAATGATGCTATGGCTATTGTGACAAAATTTGGAAAACCAGATTTATTTGTGACATTTACATGTAATCCACAATGGCCAGAAATTAATAAAAATCTACTTATTGGACAAAGTGCTTCAGATCGACCAGATTTAGTAGCCAGAGTTTTTAAGATCAAATTAAATGAATTAATACGTGACTTCACTATAAATCAGTTATTTGGCAAATGTCTTGCTTATGTATATACCATTGAATTTCAAAAAAGAGGCCTTCCACATGCACATCTTCTCATAATACTTCAAGAGAAAGATAAATTAGATACTTCGGACAAAGTGGATGCAGTCATAGTTGCTGAACTACCAGATCCAGAACTATATGGTAGACTATATGAGATTGTTACTCATCGCATGATTCATGGACCCTGTGGAGACCTTAATCCACAATCACCATGTATGGAAAATAATAAATGTTCAAAAGATTTTCCAAAAGATTATAGAGACAAAACATATGCAAATTGTGATGGATATCCACTTTATAAAAGAAGAGAAGGAGATAGTGCCATTATTCGTGGAAAAAAAGTGGACAATAGATATGTAGTACCCTACAATCCACATTTACTCATGAAGTACAACGCCCACATCAACGTAGAAGCCTGCACTTCCATCAAATCCATTAAATATGTCTACAAATATATTTACAAAGGCTATGATGCAGCTACTGTAGTCGTCAAAAGTGCAGACAACCCTTAATGTAGTGAGTAAGTACATGATGAACTTGCATCTCATGTAGATGCTCGCTATGTCAGTGCACCAGAAGCTATGTGGCGGCTTTTAAAATTTGAAATGCATGATAGATCACATGCAGTATATAGATTAGCAGTACATTTGCCACAACGACATTTAGTCTATTTCCATGCTGGAAATGAAATGAATGCATTGGCCCAAAGTGAAGATCGTCACACTACACTAACTGCATGGTTTGCATTAAATTCAAATGATGCTCAAGCAACACAATACTTATATATTGAAATTCCATATCACTATGTTTTTGTGAATGGATTATGGAGACCAAGAAAAACCAGAGGCAATAAAATAATTCCACGAATTTACACAGTCAGTCCAAGAGATGTTGAACGTTTTTGCTTACGGATATTACTTTTAAATGTTCCAGGAGCACAAAGTTTTGAACAATTAAGAACTGTTAATGACATTATATATGAATCCTTCCATTTAGCTGCAAGACATAGAAACTTACTCGCTGATGAAAGATGTTTAGAAGAAGCAGCACAATGTCAAATGCCACGACAGATGAGAGAACAATTTGCTTTTATTTGTATCTTCTCAAATGCTCCAAATGCATTAGCTTTGTGGGAGACTTTTAAAAGTAATATGGCTGAAGACTTTATGCGACGATACAATGCACCCATTGCACACTTAAAATCGTTAATGGAAATCCAAGAAGTCTTTTTAACTCATGGATTAAGTTGTGCAAGTTTTAATTTGCCTGATCCAGGTCTTATAGATGACATTAACTTTGAAGACTATGACATTCAACTACAAGCAGAAAGAACACAAGAAAGACTTGCAACTTTAAATACACTACAATTGCAAGCATTTCATGCCATTAAAAATGCAATAGATGATGACAAGGTGACAGAGCGTTATTTCTATCTTGATGGACCTGGCGGATCAGGAAAAACCTATTTGTACAATTTATTAATGAGTTCAGTACGAGCACAAGGACAAATAGCAATGGTGTTTGCCACTACTGGAATTGCTGCACTTTTATTAGAAGGTGGAAGAACTGTTCATAGTGGATTTAAACTGCCAGTGCCTATTTTAGAAAATTCGGTGTCAGATATTCGCATGACATCCTTACAAGCAAAGAAATTTAAGAAATGTAAATTAATTATAATAGATGAGGCCACAATTATGTCATGCTATGCCCTCCAATGTATTGACCGTTTGCCTCGTGAAGTCATGGATAATATTTTTCCATTTGGTGGAAAGGTAATGTTGTTGGGTGGCGATTTTAGACAAACATTACCTGTTGTTGTACATGGAAATCGAACTGACATTATCGAAACCTGTATCAAGTCAAGCACAGTATGGAAACATTTTACCCATCTTCAACTGCAACAAAATATGAGATCAGAAGGACAAAATGATTTCAATGATTGGCTTATTAAAACGGGAGAAGGCAGAACAGAAAAAATACTACATTTAGCTGACGACACTGTAGAGATCCCACCTCACATGATTTGTCAACAAGATATTATATCGGCTATATTTGAAGGGAGCATCAATAACGAAGAATATTCCGAGCTTGGCAACCAAGTCATACTAACGTGTAAAAATAAGGATGCATTAATCCTCAATAATGAAATCTTAAAAAAAATTAATGCACCACAAAGAAATTATTACAGTGCTGATTCTGTACTTGCTGATGATAAAGAAAGGTGCAATTATCATGTTACTGCGAAATATGAACCCCAAAAAAGGCCTATGCAATGGCACAAGATTAAGTGTTCAACAATTAAGGGACCATTTTATAGATGCTGAAATTTTAACTGGGACCCATAAAGGAGAGAGAGTTTTCATACCAAGAATAGATTTAGCACCAAGTGAAAGTAGTCTCCCTTTTATCCTTCAAAGAAGACAATTTCCCATTATTATGGCATTTGCCATGACCATTAATAAATCACAAGGTCAAACTTTCAAATCTGTGGGTATTTTTTTGGAAGAACCAGTATTTGCACATGGTCAATTGTACGTTGCATTGTCACGGTGCAAAAATCCACAGGCTATTAAAGTTTACATTGAAAAAAATGAAAGTCAAGGTGATTTATTAGAAGATGGACGTATTTTTACTAAAAACATTGTCTACTATGAAGTACTATAACTTTGCAGGATACAAACTAAAGCCATGCAAACATTTTGGAAAAGCATTCAAAAATACATAACAATTTGTTGTTTAATTCAGTCATAATTAATGGAAGTCATGTTTATGGATAATTCGCCTCACAAAATACTTGCCTTGCATTTCTATGAAAAATTATGTTAAAATGTTAAGTCACTATGTTAATGTTTCTAATGTTACAAGTTTTAAAACAATATTTTCAAGTTATTTCATTCAACATATTACAAAGTTCATGTTAAGAGCTCAAGCACCTTTTAAGTCACAATGTAAATATTGTCTGTTATCTTAAGATTACTACCTACATTAATGTTTATCGCCAGTTTATGTGGTCAGTAAGGAATTACTTTCCTTAGTTACAGTTTAAGGAGAGTTTTTACTGTATGCCTTCCTCTACATTCAATGTATATTAAACTTAACAATTATTATGATACAAATTGCATGTTTTTATTTTTTTTATTTTTTATTAAAGTATTGAAAAGTACAAGCATAACATCATACATTCGACATAACTTCACACAGTATGACAATAAATACATAATTACAGATATACAATATTACTTCGTCTTTGGTGATCCAATTAGTACACTCAAACTACATTGTTACCTCTGGGGCTCTAACATCTAAGAATTTTGTATATATTCATCCCACTTCTTCCACTTGTTTTGTCCTTGTTACATTTAGCCAGGGAGTTTTGGGCAAAATATCTCTGAATCTGTCTATTCCCTCCCTTTTTTTTTTTTTTTTTTTAAATTTTATTATGGATTGAATATAGAAAACATTGCTAGCTCACATAAGGGTATACATTACATCATTAGTTTCAATCCATTCACTAGGAGTCCGAACGGTGATAGAAAAAGAAAGAGGAAAATTCAGCAATGCTCAACTTGTATCAAACCATCGATTAATGTTAAAGTAGAATTAGGTGTTTTTTTTTTTTGTTTTTTTTTTTATATTATTTTTTTTTTTTCCCTCACCTTGGATCCTGATTATGAGTGTCATTATTGTGGAGATTACCACATATTATATTTATACTCTCCAATCTTCATTCATGCACTTAACTTCTCACTAGCACACTTCATTCATCCTAGCCGAGGTGGATGGGGGGAGCAGAAGGAGTCAAGAAGGAGTTAAGCCCAGGGGGGAGAAATCTGATAAAGAGAGACTACAACGCTGGGGATTTAGTTAAAGTAGTATCCCAAATGGTCCATTTAGAGGGGTCTATTTTTATTCTTAGTTCGGAGTTAAAGTCTCTCTCCAACTCCCGATTCCTGTCTACCATGGTCGAAATTTCGGATAGTTTAGGGAGAGATGTTTTCTTCCAATTTCTAGCAATAACAGTTTTAACAACTATAAAGATTTGAGTCATAAACCCTATATTTTTAGATGACATTTTAGCGGGAAACAAATTGAACTGTGCTATTTGTGGGACAGCTGTAATATTTGTTTTCAATATATTTGATACATATTCAAAACAGTCCTCCCAAAGTGAGAGAGAAATAGGGCAGTTCCACCATATATGATACATGTCTGCTGGATTTCCACAGTTCCTCCAGCATAGTTTGGTTTCTGGGTTGAATGATATCGAATATATTTTGGCAGGGACCCAGTACCATCTATTTAAAATTTTAAATTGAATTTCTCTTTGATTTACATTTTTCACAAATCTGTTTAGAGATAACAGGGCCTCTCGCCATAACTCTTTTGACAACCGAATATGCATGTCTTTTGCCCAAATTTCCATCGGGTTAGTTATGTCTCCCTGAGTTTGAATGTGGATAATTTCATTGCATTTTGATATCAAGTGTTTGAAATTTTGAGACTCTATCAAAGTGATCAAGTTTTTTGAGCTAGTTGAGTAGTTATCCTTAGTTCTTTGACTCAGAATCCGTGATAATTTATACAAGGTAAACCATATTTTATTTGAGATGTTATATTTCTTTTTTAACATGTCGTAGTCTAGTGTTTTTCCATTGTATTTATCTACTATGTGGCCCAATAAATATATCCCCTTCTCTTTCCACTCTGGTTCCAGAAGGATATGGTTTAGAGATGTTATAGTTGTCAAAGGGGTAAGATCGCTATAACTCTCTAAAAGTTTGAATTTCTTATTCATTTTTATCCAATCCTTTACCATGTCGATTAAAATAGTTGCGTTAGGGTTAATATGGGGGATAGCTAATTTTGGAAGGTAGAAAAGGGCATTTAAATCAATGGAGGTTAGCATGTCACTCAGTTCTTGATTTACAGAGTGGCCCGTTAAAGATTGGGTCCATTTTATGTATTGCGCTAATTTGATTGCTTCCTGATAATGAGAAATCATAGGATACGCAATTCCTCCTTTATTAAATTTTCTACACATTATTTCTCGTTTCACTCTAATCTGGCCCTTCTTGTTAATATATCTGTCTATCAGCTTCTGGAATTTGCTCAACCAATGAATATTAATTGGGAAAGGGAATGATCTTAACACATAGTTGATTTTGGGTAAAAGAGACATTTTTACAGAAGCGATTCTGCCAGAGAAGGAGATAGAGTTTCTCGGCCAGTTCTCAATGAGGTCCTTAGATATTTTGTATAAACTATTCAAGTTTGAGTCTAGCATAATTTTAAAGTCCAAATTTAACTTAATACCTAGGTGAGTAAACCCTTTTGTATGGGCTAGATGATATTTCTCCAGGAGATGTTCATCGTCTTTTCTAGCCATGTTAATACTCAAGGCTTCTGATTTTCCTATATTTAATTTATAGTTCGATACTTTGCTATAGTTATCGATTATTTCCATTAATACTTCCATAGATTTAAGTGGATGCTCCATATAAACCACTACGTCATCGGCAAAGAGGGAGATCTTATATTCATTTTTGCCTATTTTAATCCCTTTGAAGTTTGAAGAATTTCTTATTGCTATTGCCAAGGGTTCTAAAATCAAGGCAAATAAGATGGGAGACAACGGACACCCTTGACGGGTGCCGTTTGATATCCCAAAGTAGTCCGACTGCACCCCCTTGCCCAATACTGATGCCGAAGGGGCATTGTATAAGGCCGCTATAGCCTTCGAGGCAAAGGCTTCAAACCCATATCTAAGAAGGGTCTGTATCATGAAGTCCCACCCTACCCTATCAAATGCTTTTTCGGCATCCATTGATAGGAATAGAGTGGGAGTGCCTTTGTTCTTAGCTAAGTTGATTAGGTGAATCATTTTATGTAAATTGTCGGAACCTTGCCTCTCTGCGACAAAACCTGTTTGATCCGAGTTTATTATTTTTTTGGAAATTTCTGTAAGTCTTAAGGCCAGAATTTTCGCGTATATTTTGGTGTCTATGTTCATAAGCGAGATTGGTCTAAAATCTTTCACGGTATGTGCTTCCAAGTTTTGTTTTGGGATAGTTATAATATTTGCTCTAAGCATCTCTGGGGGAAACTTTCCTATATTTTTAATTTCGTTAAATGATAGTAATATAATTGGCATTAAGCAGTCCATACATTTTTTGTAGAATGCTGTAGAGAAGCCATTTGGGCCTGGGGCTGTATAATTCTTTAAGTTCTTGATGACTCGTCTAATTTCTGCCTCTGTTAATGGACTGTTTAGTGCCTCCTTATCCACTTCTGATATAACTGGAAAATGAATTAGGTCTAAATATGACGTTATTTCTTTTGAATTGGGCATTATAAAGTTATCTCCCTGACTTAAGTTGTACAGAGATTGATAAAATTTGGAAAATGAGTCAGTTATTTCTTTGGGCTTAAAGATTTTTTTACCCTGACATTCTAAATAGAGGATTTTTTGATTTTGATGATGTCGTTTTTTGATCTTATTAGCAAGGTCTCTCCCTATTCGATTGTCAAAATGAAAGGATCTCTGTTGTAAGCGCCACAAGCAGTTATCTGACCGTTTTTGGTTTATTTTATTAATTTCCTTTCTTGTTGAATTTATCTCATTAGTTAAAGTGTCATTTATTTATTTTTTATTGGCTTGTTCTAGTCCATACAGCTTTACATATAATGATCTTAAAGATAGTCCTCTCTGTTTAACCCAGATACTTTTAATCTTGATAAGAATGCCTCTTATGTATGCTTTCAGAGCATTCCAGATTATTATATCCGAGGGTACTGAGCCCATATTAATTTCTAGAAAATATTTAATTTCTTCTCTAAGAGTGTCTAGACTAACCTCGTCTTCCAAAATTTTATCATCTATTTTCCAGGTCCTTCCAAAGTGAGCAGTTCTTATTTCCTGTAATTGAAGGGAAATTGGAGCGTGGTCTGAGATGGTTATTGAACCAATTTTTGCTGATTTGATTATATTTAACAGAGACTCGCTTACCAAAATACTGTCAATTCTTGAGTACATCTTGTGCGAGCCAGAGTAGTATGTATAGTCTCGCTCAGTTGTATTTAAAAGGCGCCATGTATCATACAAATGGTATCTCGCCAACAATTTAGAAAAATCATGAGATGTTTTTTCTATGTGTTTATAATGTTTTGGTAATTTTTTATAATTTCTGTCTATCTGGGGGTCCGGAGTCATATTAAAGTCTCCTCCCACAATAAGACCTCCTTTAGCTATCTTTTTCAGTTTTTTAAGTACGCCGTTGAGAAAGGAGTTTTGTTTACAATTAGGGGCGTATACATTTACTATTGATAGTTGTTGACTATTTATCTTCCCTACCCAGATAATATACCTCCCTTTTTCATCAGCGACCACTAGTTCTTCTTCTAGACTTAGATTTTTGTTGAACATCATTACCACTCCTCCCGAGTTTTTTTTTTGGCAAGCGTTTAATACATGGGGATATTTATATTTTGCTAACTGTGGGATATAGTTTTTATCCCAATGGGATTCTTGAATTAACACAATGTCTGGGTTGGTTTTGTTTAACATTCTAGTAATGGAGGCTCTTTTAGATGGAGAGTTTAAGCCCCTAACGTTATAGCTCACTATTTTCAACCCCCCGGAGCCCATCCCCTCACCGAGACCCCCCTTCGCCCCCTTCTCCCCACACCTACCGGCTGCAGACATCCATCCAAACTTACTCCATCCATTCCAAAGACCTATTCGGACCATTCCTTCCATTCAGACCTCACCCCTTAAAGATGGGCTGAGCTTCAGTCACACGCAATAGGCGTACACAGTGTGAGATGTGTCCAGTCCTCTATGGAGGTTATTCCCACGCCTTTAAATCTTATTGTGTCTAAGTACCCCACTTAATTTCTTTTCTCTTTCTTCCCCTTTCCATTTTTATTCTTGCCTTCCCATTGCCTTCACAGTTCCCTTCATGTCTTTTCCTTCTATCCCTTCCTTTTTAGCCTTTATTCAGTTATGGCACTATCCACTGCCAATAGTCTATTTATAAACAGTTTGGGATTTTCGTATTTCTCAGACTTTACTTATTAAATTAGGGTGGTTCTATATCTATTATTCAGATTTTCTCCATATAGCTCACTATTACTATGCCTGTTAACATGTATTAATTTATGTAGAGTCTAGTATATCTTATACTCTTTGTCCAGTGATTTATTATGTTGCTACTTTACCTTCTGAAGGGAGAGAATATAGTAGTTGGCGCAGTTTAATCTAGCAGCGTTTTAAAGTGCAAAATTGCAAAGTGCTATGTTTATATTCAAAGGGGAGTGAGTATATTTATTAAAAGGCAGTTAATATTGCATAACCTCTTGTTGTTTGACTAAAAGTGCCTATATATCGATCGATTTTGCACGATCTATCTTTCTTGTGCGAAACAGTGTTAAAGTGCATTCTTATAATAAAGTGCAGTGCATGTCTAATAGTAAATTATAACTTGTTTTGAACCCGTTTGATCCCTACATTCTTCCCCCAAAGAAACAAAGTGCAGTAGTTAACCCATAATTACTATTACTATGCCTGTTAACAAGTATGCTTTTGTATAGAGTCTTGTTTATCTTATATTCTTTGTCCAATATTACATTTTCTAACTACTTTACCTTCTCCAAAGAGAGAGTGTAGTCTTTGGCGCAGTTTTAGATCTAGCAGCGTTTTAAAGAGCAATATTTCAAGGTGCTATATTTGTATTCAAAAAAGAGAGAGGGTATAATTGTTAAAAGGCAGCTAATATTGCATAGCCTCTTGTTATTTAAATAAAGTGACTATATATCAATCAGCTTTGCACGAACTGTCTTTCTTGTGCAAAACAGTGTTAAGGTGCATTCTTTTAATAAAGTGCTGTACGTGTCTAATAATAAATTGTAACTTGCTCTAAACCCATTTGTTCCCTACATTATTTCCAAAAGTAAGATAATTAACTCATGATTGAAGTGCCATCCTTTCATCGTGCAGTGCAAGATTTACAAGTGGGGGACTTTCTTTTCTCACAGGGGAGAAAGAATTAGTAAACTAATTTTTAAAGTGCAAACCTTTCCAGGTATTGTGCATGTGTTAGAGTAAAATATATAAGCATTATGAAATATAACAATTGTTTGGTTTAAAAGTACTGTTTCCCCTATGGCTTCTAGACAGCCTAGGCAAACACAGAATGCAAGTAACAGTGAGTAAGAGAAAATCAGATGCAGGAAATAGTGAAGAGACTTTTCCTATTGCAAGAATCCACCAGGTGTCCACAAAAAAAATTAGGGTTATCCCTTCACCAACCCCATTTACTAATAATTTCTTCACCGTCTTTCGGTGAGCTAACTTTGACCCATCTATTCTCTCTAAGTATTAAGAGACCTATAGGGAATACCCATTTATATGGGATTTCTTTGTCCCTCAATTTCTGAGTAGTCAGCAGAAACAATTTTCTTTTATTTCTTGTGGAGGGAGAGATATCTGGAAAAATTTTGATGTGCGAATATGGCGGGTCGTAGCCTGTTTTCCCATAACTAGCTCTAATTATTTGATTTTTTTAGTGGCAGCTGGTGAATTCTTACCAATATGTCTCTAGGGGAATCTGCATCAATATTTTTGGGTTTAGGAATCCTATACACCGCATCAAATTTAACTTTAGTGTCCACTAGGTCCGGTACTAAGTAGACAAAAAAGTTAGTAAGATATTGATCCAATTGATCTTTGGAGACTTTTTCATCAATGCCTCGTATTTTTAGATTATTCATTCTAGATCAGTCTTCAAATGAGTCCATCTTGTTTTCCAAAGTTTTTATCTTAGCATCCATGATTTTAATCGTTTCTTTGGAAATAAGTAGTTCTTTTTTGGTTAGTTCACACGTACTTTCTAATTCTGTTATTTTTACAGTGTTTTCTTGAGTTAACTTTAAGTTTAGCAGGATTTGGTTTTTAAATTCGTCAAGAAATGTATTTTGAAATGTCTCTAGAATTTTTTCCAGTTTGGCCACAGTCAAAATTTCCTCTTCTAAATTTGCCATATTTGTATCAGGCGAAGACTCACTCATATTTCCTCCAGTAGCCTCTATTGATTTGTCACTTATTGGAGTAGCCAATAAGGACACCTCCGTAGTCTTAGATGCCATTTTGGGCGAGAAAAATAATTTAGATTTCGGCGGTGATCTAGCTTTATCTTTGTTTTTGTTCTTAGGAGGCATATTGTTCTTTATTTCAAGATTCCAATCAATTATATGGTAATAGATGAGATTGTATAGGACAGGGGAAATAACCAAGTCAAAATTATATCAGGGAAAGCACCCTTTCTTTTTTCCTCCTCTTTTATCCCCTTTTACTTCTTTTCTTTGTTTTGCCCTTCCCCTTTAGATCTTGAATCCCATTGTGGTTTATAAGGACCTTAGGGCCATCGAAGTAATAGTTCAGGCTAGCTCAGTTATTTGCCCAAGTAGGCATATGCAGAGTCACAGTGGAACCTATACTCCGCTATGCATAGTTTGTTCCCAAACAGCACATAAATGTTACACTTTCAATATACAGTATATAGAAGGGTGCTCTACCAGAGCCTTACCCGGCATCAGATGGTGGAGTCTGCTCCCAGCAGCATCTCTACAGCAAGGGGGGGAAGATCTTGGATCTCAGATCTCTAAGCTTTCCTCTCTTGTTTTTATTTTTTGATTTTGTGGTCTGCTTGCAAGTTGGAAGTGTTTAAACGTGGATCCTGGGCATCCTCTCCAAGACTATCCTTTACCCCTCCCTAGCTCCGCTTTACCAGCCAGCGCTTATCTTTACCTCTAGTCCCTTGTATTCCCTCTTGTGGTCCCTCTGGAACTGCAGTGCGTGATGGTTACTGCAGGGATTTAATACAGGGCTGAGATAATAGTTGTTAGGCCTCTCTGAGGCCACTATTGCGTTGGCTGATGTTTCACCCCCTTTCAGCTTGTGTCACTTTTCCTGCCGCTAAGAGCAAAGGATTTAGGGAGGCATAGAAGGAGAGATAGGGAGTGTTACAGGGGTATTTCAGGAGTGCCCAGGGGTGTTCAGTAGCTTACCGCGCCATTTCAGCTGTGTTGTCGGTCGGGCGTCTCGCGATGCTTCCTTCTCCGCCGATCCATCAGCTTCCGCCAACCTCCCTTGCCTGAACAGTCGCGGGAGTCGCGGGAGTCTGTGCGTCACGGCCTCTCAGCAAACTTTGTTTTGCCGCGAATCTGGCAAAGAGTAGACACCCCAGATAGGGTCCCAAAATTTAGATGTAGGGTTCGGGGGAAGGCAAGACACTCACTTTGAGTGTTTTTGAGGGTTCCACTGCAGCATTGGAAAAATTTGCAGCGGATTCAGGCAAGTTGATGGAGTTTAGACTCTGAAGCTATCCCGTTTTCGGCGTGGGCTTCTCCATCGGGCTAAGCGAGCCTCAGCTCACGTAGGCACATCCGGTACCGCCCCCATGTACAAGGTCTCTGATTGAATCTTCCTCTACAAATTGCATGTTAATACTGATTAATTTAAAGTTAAACTGTTTTTACATTTAAATTTTAATACTTTTAATACAAAATTATGTTACAAAATGTATTCACTATGCTCCTGTTTATAATGTTCAAAATTATACAAATGTTTTGAAAACTAAAAAAGTTACATAAAAAATAAAGCTCAATTTTAAAAATATATACTTTGATGGTTATTGCTTACATATATTTTAAACTTCATGTTAAAATTCGGGACGTTTCAACAAGGCTTTTTACTTTTTACTTTCCTCTGGATTCTATGTATATTAAAGTGAACAATTCTTCAGATACAAATTTCATTTTAAAAAACCATTACATCAACATTTTACAAAAATACACGTTCATATTAAAATACTTACAAGGGTCAAAAATATATGTTAATAACTAAACAACTTGACAAACATATACATCACATTGCCGTCATTTTTTGACGGGCAAGTCGCTAGTTAAATATAATAAACATGATCTTTTATTGTTTAGAAAATCTTTCATTTTAAATGTTTGTGATCCTTCAGGGTGAAACACAGTTGTAATATACTTACAGGCTTCATAAAAAAAATGCAGGCATCCCTGTAACCATTGTGACAAACTACAAGTCACCTCTGGGTTTGTGTCCATGTTTCAGGCACTTTGATGGAGGATACAATACAAGGGGCTGTATAAACTTTTCCAAACTTTACTATAATTTATCTAATGGTACAAAAATAACGAACAAAACAGATCAATTAAAATAATATTCCTTCCTCTGTAGCACGACCTAACCAGCTCTCATCCAGTTAAACCTGGGTGGAGCAAAATAAACAGTGAAATAGTTTGTTAAATCATTGATCTTTATAATCTTCAGACTATCCACTGTGCTCTAAGCAATCCTCTATAATGTATTACCCATCCCCAATAATGTCAGTTCTGGTCAATGAGTGCAAGCGTGAGAGCTGTACTTAGTCAGCTCAGGGAAACAATTTTATAAGAAAGTGACGCTATTTGGTAAAGAGAATGTCTGTACTCTGCCTGCAGTCATTGAGGATAGTCATACCCACCAGAGCGTGCCAGTCCTGCAGTCATTGAGGATAGTCATACCTAAACGATACAAAGACATAACCTGGGGGTGTTACAGAGCGGGCCAGTCCGGCTGATCCCATATCGTGAGACCTGTATTGAGGTCTTACTGTCATGACTGAATAATTCTATAATTACAGTGCCTTGCAAAAGTATTCACCCCCTTGGCATTTTTCATGTTTTGTTGCCTCACAACCTGGAATTAACACGGATTGTTTGAGGATTTGCATCATTTCATTTACAGAACTTGCCCACAACCTTGAAGATGTTTTTTTATTTTTTTATTGTGAAGCAAACTACAAATAGGACAAAATAACAGAACAAGTCCCTGTGCATAACTATTCACCCCCTAAAGTTAATACTTTGTAAAGCCACCTTTTGCTCCAAGTCGCTTTGGATAAGTCTCTATGAGCTCGCCACATCTTCCACTGGGATTTTTGCCCATTCCTCCTTACTGCTCCAGCTCCTTCAAGTTGGATGGTTTGCGCTTGTGAATCTTTAAGTCTGACCACAGATTTCCTATTGGATTGAGGTCTGGGCTGTGACTCGGCCATTCCAACACATTTACATGTTTCCCCTTAAACCCCCCAAGTGCTGCTTTAGCCGTGTGTTTGGGGTCATTGTCCTGCTGGAAGGTGACCCTCCGTCCTAGTCTCAAATCACGCACAGAGTGGTACAGGTTTTGCTCATGTCTCTGTATTTAGCACCATCCATCTTTCCCTCAACTCTGACCAGTTGGCTCTTGAAAAACATCCCCACAGCATGATACTGCCACCGCCATGTTTCATTGTGGGGATGGTGCTCTTTGGGTGATGTGATGTTTAGGGTTTGCACCAGACAGCGTTTTCTTTGATGGCCAAAAATGTAAATTTTAGTCTCATCAGACCAGAGCACCTTCCTCCGTACATTTTGGGAGTCTCCCACTTGCCATTTTGTTTTTTGCTGAAAGTGATGGCTTTCTTCTGGCCACTCAGCCATAAAGCCCAACTCTATGGAGCGTCCGGCTTATTGTCGTCCTATGTACAGATACTCCAGTCTCTGCTGTGGATCTCTGCAGCTCCTCCAGGGTTACCTTAGGTGTCTGTGCTGCCTCTCTGATTAATGCCCTCCTTGCACGGTCCGTGAGTTTTGGTGGGCGGCCGTCTCTTGGCAGGTTTGCTGTTGTGCCATGTTCTTTCCATTTGGTTATGATAGATTTGATGGTGCTCCTGGGGATCATCAATGATTTGGATAGTTTTTTTATAACCTAACCCTGACTTGTACTTCTCAACAACATTGTCCCTTACTTGTTTGGAGAGTTCCTTGGTCTTCATGGCAGTGTTTGGTTAGTGGTGCCTCTTGCTTAGGTTTTGCAGTCTCTAGGGCCTTTCAAAAAAGGTGTATTTGTAATGACAGATCATGTGACCCTTAGATTGCACACAGGTGGACATAATTTCACTAATTATGTGACTTCTGAAGGTAATTGGTTGCACCGGAGCTTTTTATGGGCTATATAACAAAGGGGGTGAATACATACGCACATGACAATTTTCTGTTTTCTATTTCTAAAAAATAGTTTTATGTATATATTTCTCTCATTTCACTTCACCAACTTAGACTATTGTGTTCTGATCCGCCACATAAAATTCAGATTAACAAAACATTGAGCTTAAGACTGTAATGTAACAAAATAGGTAAAAAGTCAAGGGGGGTGAAAACTTTTGCAAAGCACTGTATTTGTATTTACTGGGGACTTTTTCTTGTTTTTTTTAGGAGTCTGTAGAAAACTGTTAAGCATTTAACACAAGGAGAAATACAAATATAGTACTCAAATGTGGACTTAAAACAGGGATTAAATAATGCCCATTGTCAGCAGTAGGGAGTCAAAAGGTGAGGCCCAATCCATGAAATCTCACATAACTCAATGTTCCTTGGATAAAGAAGTAATAACTGGCTGTCTTAGCAGGAAGTAATTGCTGACCAGTATTTAGTCATCACCAGAGCCCACTGTGACCTCCTTTTTGTATACCGGTGTATCCAGTGTGTTAGATTTGGGGCAGTGGCGGAGCTAGTGAATGGAGGACCCCGGTGCGATACAAAATATTGCCCCCACCCCCAGGGAGGAGGGGCAAACCTTTTTTTTTGACCGCCCGGGCCACCCTCCAGTGCCATATACTGTATATACACACATATATAAATATATATACACAAATATATAGGCTTGGCTTTGCAAAAACAGATTTAAGAGGGGTGTCCACATCTATGGGCTCTTAGTTGGCTGAGGAGGCCAATGCGGGACAGGCAGACTCGACTATAGTGGTTGCCCAGGAAGGTTTGTTCTTGGTGACACCATTTTTTCTATGTTTCCTCTTGTCCTATTCTCCATGCCTTTCGGTCTGAAGCTAATGTGGACCATCGATGATGGTCAATATGACAGACACCAAGGCCAAGCAAGATGTCATTTGCTGCAGAGATGTCGCCGTATGGGAAACGAGGACAGTATCGTCGGTGACGAGTAGCTCTAGAACGAGTCGTTCCACTGTCTTGGTGTGGGCCTTTAGTCGCCTCAGGTTGAACAGAACTCTCTCTAACCCACCCCCCCTTTCTCTCTCTGTCTCTCTCTCCTCACCCCCTTTCTCTCTCCATGTCTCTCCCACATCCCTTCCTCACCCCCTCTCTCTCCCTCTCTCCCACCTCCCCTCCTCACACCCCTTTCTTTCTCCGTCTCTCTCTCTATCCCTCCTCCCCTCCTCACCCCCCTTTCTCTCCCTCTCTCCCATCTCCCCTCCTCACCCCCCTTTCTCTCTTCGTCTCTCTCCCACATCCCTTCCTTACCCCCTCTCTCTCCCTCTCTCCCAACTCCCCTCCTCACCCCCTTTCTTTCTCCGTCTCTCTCGCTCTCCCACCTCCCCTCCTCACCCCCCTTTCTCTCACTGTCTCTTTCTCTCTCCCACCTCCCCTCCTCACCCCTCTTTCTCTCTCCGTCTCTCTCTAACCCACCCAACCTTTCTCTCTCTGTCTCTCTCTCCCACCCTTCTTTCTCTCTCCATCTCTCTCTCTCTAGCCCACCTCCCTTCCTCACCCACTTCCTTTCTCTGTCTCTCTCTCTCTCTCTCCCACCCCACTTTCTCTCTCCGTCTCTCTCCCACATCCCTTCCTCATCCCCCCTCTCTTCCTCACCCCCCCTCTCTCCGTCTCTCTCTCTCCAACTTCCCTTCCTCACCCCCCTTTCTCTCTCTCCACGTCCCTCCCTCACCCCTCTCTCTCCTTTCCTCACCCCCCTCTGTTTCTCTCCCATGTCCCTTCCTCACCCCCCCCTCTCTCTCTGTCTCTCTCCCATGTCCCTTCCTCACCCCCATCTCTCTCCCTTCCTCATCCCCCCTCTCTCTCTGTCTCTCTCTCTCCCACGTCCCTTCCTCACCCCCTCTCTCTCTCTCCCATGTCCCTTCCTCACCCCCCTCTATCTCGTCTCTCTCTCTCCCACGTCCCTTCCTCACCCCCTCTCTCTCCGTCTCTCTCCCACGTCCCTTCCTCACCCCCCTCTCTCTCCGTCTCTCTCCCATGTCCCTTCCTCACCCCCTCTCTCTCCCTTCTTCACCCCCTCTTTCTCTCTCTCCCACGTCCCTTCCTCACCCCCCTCTCTCTCTCTCCCACGTCCCTTCCTCACCCCCCTCTCTCTACCTTCCTCACCCCCTCTTTCTCTCTCTCCCACGTCCCTTCCTCACCCCCCCCTCTCTCTCTCCCTCATCCCTTCCTCACCCCCATCTCTCTCCCTTCCTCACCCCCCTCTATCTCTCTCCCACATCCCTTCCTCACCCCCTCTCTCTCTCTCCCACGTCTCTTCCTCACCCCCCCTCTCTCCGTCTCTCTCTCTCCAACTTCCCTTCCTCACCCCCCTTTCTCTCCCTTTCTCCCACCTCCCCTCCTCACCCCCCTTTCTCTCTCCGTCTCTCTCCCACATCCCTTCCTTACCCCCTCTCTCTCCCTCTCTCCCACCTCCCCTCCTCACCCCCCTTTCTTTCTCCGTCTCTCTCGCTCTCCCACCTCCCCTCCTCACCCCCTTTCTCTCACTGTCTCTTTCTCTCTCCCACCTCCCCTAATCACCCCTCTTTCTCTCTCCGTCTCTCTCTAACCCACCTCCCTTCCTCACCAACTTCCTTTCTCTGTCTCTCTCTCTCTCTCTCTCTCCCACCCCACTTTCTCTCTCCGTCTCTCTCCCACATCCCTTCCTCATCCCCCTCTCTCTCCCTCTATCCCACCTCCCCTCCTCACCCCCCCTTTTTCTCTCTGTCTCTCTCTCTCCCACCCCATTTCTCTCTCCGTCTCTCTCTCTCCCACCTCCCTTCCCCAACCCCCTTTCTCTCTCTCTCTCTCTCTCTCTCTCTCTCTCCCACCCCCCTTTCTCTCTCCGTCTCTCCCCCACGTCCCTTTCTCACCCCCTTCTCTCTGACTGTCTCTCCCACCTCCCTTCCTTACCCCCTCTCTCTCTCTCTCTCTATCCCTTCCTTACCCCCCTCTCTCTCTCTATCCCTTCCTTACCCCCCTCTCTCTCTATCCCTTCCTTACCCCCCTCTCTCTCCCTTCCTCACCCCCCTCTCTCTCTCCCTTCCTCACCCCCTCTCTCTCCCTTCCTCACCCCCCTCTCTCTCTCCATTCCTCACCCCCCTTTCTCTCTCCGTCTTTCTTTCTCTCTCCCATGTCCCTCCCTCACCCCCCTCTCTCTTTGTCTCTCTCTCTCCCACGTCCCTCCCTCACCCCCCTCTCGCTTCGTCTCTCTCTCTCCCACGCCCCTTCCTCAGCCCCCTCTCTCTCTCCCTTCCTCACCCCCCCTCTCTCTACGTCTCTCTCTCTCCCACCTCCCTTCCTCACCCCCCTTTCTCTCCGTCTCTCTCCCACGTCCCTTCCTCGCCCCCTTTCTCTCTCTCCCACGTCCCTTCCTCACCCCCTCTCTCTCTCTCCCACGTCCCTTCCTCACCCCCCTCTATCTCGTCTCTCTCTCTCACACTTCCCTTCCTCACCCTCCTTTCTCTCTCCATGTCCCTCCCTCACCCCCCTATCTCTCCCTTCCTCACCCCCCTCTCTCTCTCTCCCACGTCCCTTCCTCACCCCCCTCTCTCTCTGTCTCTCTCTCTCCCACGTCCCTTCCTTACCCCCCCTCTCCGTCTCTCTCTCTCCCACGTCCCTTCCTCACCCCCTCTCTCTCCGTCTCTCTCCCACGTCCCTTCCTCACTCCCTCTCTCTCCGTCTCTCTCCCACGTCCCTTCCTCACCCCCCTCTCTCTCCGTCTCTCTCCCATGTCCCTTCCACACCCCCCTCTCTCTCCCTTCTTCACCCCCTCTTTCTCTCTCTCCCATGTCCCTTCCTCACCCCCCTCTCTCTCTCTCCCACGTCCCTTCCTCACCCCCATCTCTCTCCCACGTTCCTTCCTCACCCCCCTCTCTCTCCATCTCTCTCCCACGTCCCTTCCTCACCCCCCTCTCTCTCCGTCTCTCTCCCATGTCCCTTCCTCACCCCCCACTCTCTACCTTCCTCACCCCCCTCTCTCTCTCTCCCACGTCCCTTCCTCACCCCCATCTCTCTCCCTTCCTCACCCCCCTCTCTCTCTCTCCCACATCCCTTCCTCACCCCCCTCTCTCTCTCTCCCACGTCTCTCCTCACCCCCCCTCTCTCCGTCTCTCTCTCTCCAACTTCCCTTCCTCACCCCCCTTTCTCTCTCTCCACGTCCCTCCCTCACCCCTCTCTCTCCCTTCCTCACCCCCCTCTGTCTCTCTCCCATGTCCCTTCCTCATCCCCCCTCTCTCCGTCTCTCTCCCATGTCCCTTCCTCACCCCATCTCTCTCCCTTCCTCATCCCCCCTCTCTCTCCGTCTCTCTCTCTCCCATGTCCCTTCCTCACCCCCCCCTCTCCATCTCTCTCTCTCCCACGTCCCTTCCTCACCCCCTCTCTCTCCGTCTCTCTCCCACGTCCCTTCCTCACCCCCTCTCTCTCCGTCTCTCTCCCACGTCCCTTCCTCACCCCCCTCTCTCTCCGTCTCTCTCCCACGTCCCTTCCTCACCCCCCTCTCTCTCCGTCTCTCTCTCTCCAACATCCCTTCCTCACCCCCCTTTCTCTCTCTCCACGTCCCTCCCTCACCCCCTCTCTCTCCCTTCCTCACCCCCTCTCTCTCCCATGTCCCTTCCTCACCCCCTCTCTCTCCGTCTCTCTCCCATGTCCCTTCCTTACCCCCCTCTCTCCCTTCCTCATCCCCCCTCTCTCTCCATCTCTCTCTCCCACGTCCCTTCCTCACCCCCTCTCCATCTCTCTCTCTCCCACGTCCCTTCCTCACCCCCCTCTCTCTCCGTCTCTCTCCCACGTCCCTTCCTCACCCCCCTCTCTCTCCGTCTCTCTCCCACATCCCTTCCTCACCCCCCTCTCTCTCCGTCTCTCTCTCTCCCACGTCCCTTCCTCACCCCCTTTCTCTCTCTCCACGTCCCTTCCTCACCCCCCTCTCTCTCCGTCTCTCTCCCATGTCCCTTCCTCACCCCCTCTCTCTCCCTTCCTCAACCCCCTCTCTCTCTCTCCCACGTCCCTTCCTCACCCCCCCTCTTTCTCCGTCTCTCTCTCTCCCACGTCCCTTCCTCAACCCCCTCTCTCTTCGTCTCTCTCTCTCTCTCACGTCCCTTCCTCAACCCCCTCTCTCTCCGTCTCTCTCCCACGTCCCTTCCTCACCCCCCTCTCTGTCTCTCTCCCACGTCCCTTCCTCACCCCCCTCTCTCTCCCTTCTTCACCCCCCCTCTCTCTCTCCCATGTCCCTTCCTCACCACCCCCTTTCTCCGTCTCTCTCTCTCCCACGTCCCTTCCTCACCCCCCTTTCTCTCTCTCCACGTCCCTCCCTCATCCCCCTCTCTCTCCCTTCCTCACCCCTCTCTCTCTCTCCCTTCCTCACCACCCTCTCTCTCTCTCCCATGTCCCTTCCTCACCCCCCCTCTCTCTCCGTCTCTCTCTCTACCACGTCCCTTCCTAACCCCCCCTCTCTCTCCATCTCTCTCTCCCACGTCCCTTCCTCAACCCCCTCTCTCTCCGTCTCTCTCCCATGTCTCTTCCCCCCCCCCTCTCTCTTCCTCATCCCCATCTCTCTCCGTCTCTCTCTCTCCCACATCCCTTCCTCACACTCTCTCTCTCCATCTCTCTCTCCCCCACGTCCCTTCCTCTTCCCTCTCTCTCTCCGTCTCTCTCCCATGTCCCTTCCTCACCCCCCTCTCTCTCCATGTCTCTCCCACGTCCCTTCCTCACCCCCTCTCTCTCCGTCTCTCTCCCACGTCCCTTCCTCACCCCCCTCTCTCTCCCTTCCTCACCCCCCTCTCTCTCCCTTCCTCACCCCCCTCTCTCTCTCTCCCACGTCCTTTCCTCACCCCCCCTCTCCGTCTCTCTCTCTCCCATGTCCCTTCCTCACCCCCCTCTCTCTCCGTCTCTCTCTCTCTCCCATGTCCCTTCCTCACCCCCCTCTCTCTCCGTCTCTCTCTCTCTCCCACGTCCCTTCCTCAACCCCCCCTCTCTCTTTCTCTCTCCCATGTGTCTTCCTCAATCTCCCTCTCCGTCTCTCTTCCACGTCCCTTGCTCACCCCGCTCTCTCTCTCCCTTCCCCACTCCCCTCTCTCTCCGGCTCTCTCCCATGTCCCTTCCTCACCCCCCTCTCTCTCCATTCGTCACCCCTCTCTCTCTCTCTCTCCCACGTCCC